>OX418218.1:74244469-74486737 GCA_948455865.1 Conomelus anceps
GTAGAGTATATTCGCTAAAAAAATGTTTCGAATCTTTTCCTTCTGTGTATAAATGTTGGGCAAGATTCGAGGTCGATGAGGGCGATGACCCCATTGTAATGTACATCGTCCAATGAACACATTACTGAATTTATTTCTAAAAAAATCATTGGACCGCATCTCACTAAAAGTTGTGGAAAGTGGTTTCAGGCCATTCGACCATTTCGCCTGCCTTTAATAATGTTCTGGGTGATATTGTAGGCTTCTTTCTTAATGGAAAAATCTACTGACTTTGGTGGGCCGTGGACTCCAGATACTTAAAAGGATCCTTACTTAAGGATCACACAGACAAGTCGTTTTTCAGCTAGCCAGTAATAAACGCGCCGTTTAAAAAGCATGAAATTGCTTTTATAAAAGATTGAGTGGAGTGCTCACTATATTGTCATTAAATGATTTATGGCCGGTTTGAAGTTCTCCTCAATTATTGTTCTAATAGCTTTCGTTTCAACCTTTACCATTTGATCTTAGTAAACTAGATCTTTGTCCTCTGTGCTTTCCATTTTGGCTGTCAGTGCTTTCGTTCAATTCTTTATGAACTTCTTCAGCTTTTTGATAAAATTTATGATGGTTCACAATCTATAATTTAATCGATACGTGGATGTTTTCGTCACAATAAAAATAGTACAGAATATATTCCATAGTGATTTTTTTTTTTTTTTGAGGATGAAGCCCACATAGGTCTGAGACCTGTGCGTGGGTAATGAGTTGGATGATGGTGATTGATGAGTTGGACCTACAGTTTTAGGTGGGTTCCGAACCACCGGGAAGTGATTTTCATCAGAGAACAGTGTATTTTTTGCTGGCCAATCTAATCGGTCACCGTTACAAACAGGACCTACGAGAACGCAGCTTATCTATCTGATTGAACAGATACCTGCTACGGCTCGCGGCTATCACTTCCCTTAGATTTCCATACTATTTGACATTTAAATTGTTAGGCTATATATTATATAACTGAAATCTAAATGCTTTTAATCTTCAGCGTTTCTTATTGTGTTGAAGATAATAAGGCCTATTGCAGAAAAAGTGAATGAGATCCAAATATTTCAGGGTGAGAGTGGGGTTGAATTGATTGGTTGATTGGGTGCTCATGAATCCATATGGATATTTTATGTATGGTATCATTATAAAATTCTAAATTGAATTAATTCTTATGGCACTTTGCTCTTAATACTGAAATTACAGTATCAAAACTATAAGCCTACAATTGCAATGCCAAAATCACACAAAATACAATAATTTGTCAATTTTCAACTCTTTAAATTGATAGATACTAGTTTTCTCTTTCCTGTAGTTCTTCAAATTTGCGTATGCATTTTCAGTGCATATTACTTTTATTGTTTAAGATGATTGAATCCAGTGAATGCATCCAATGAATCTTTTTCATTTACATAAGAATATAAGAAATGTAATACTTTGGCCAAGCTAGCATTGTAGGGAATGCATTTTGTTGCTGTTGTGGTTTAGAATGGTGGAATGCTGCATGACATTCGTGTGCGAGAGTATGGGCGTGCGTGCAAACTTTTGCGCGGGAGAGACAATCTTTTAAGCCTGTACCGGAAAAATAAAAAGAGAGATCAAGTGTGTGTGTGTGTGTGTGTGTGTGTGTGAGGAAGAATTTGTTGAATATTGGCACCATAAAAGAGACTGGTCCTCAGCTCCACCCAATAGCTAAGCTGGTTGCTTACCGTATTTTTTACCTGACGCCGGCCTTTGGAATGACCGTGTGCTTATCAAACTGGCAAATAAATAAAAGGAGTGGAAGAAACAAAAACGGTATAAGTTTGCTCTCTCTCCCACTTGCTCTCTCAGGTTCTCTCACTCACTCTCATGGCCCAACCTTGGCCTTCCTCGCTCTCCATTGCGATCAATATCCCGCCTCCACTTTCCATGATTCCAAGCTCTGCTATCTCTCACACCTCTTCTTTCACTCATTTCTTCTCACACTCTTTCTCTCTGTCTCTCATTTGGGCTCACCCTATTATCTTCCCTACATCCTTCTTCATCCACCTCCGCTCACATTCTACCACTTTCTTGCCAAAATTGCAATTACCATCGCTCCATCTCTCTCCTCCTGTTGCTGAACACAGCATGATGTCTGCAAACTCTGAAGGTCCTTTCCAAATTCAGCTCCTGCTAAGGCGGAGAAGTTTTGTTGTTGATTGAATTATCAGTACTTTCTTCGTGCAATCTTCGTACTATGTGATTATCACCATTATTTACCACATTGATCTCAGTTACAAGGTCTTGTAACTGAGTCACCAGACTACTATTTTTTTTAGATTTATCCTAAAATTTATTAGTGGTGAAAAAATTATCACTTCCACTGAAATCGTCCGGAAATTTTGAATGTAAACTTCGAGATTACACTGTAATCAGTGCTTTGCCGCAACTCCTTCTATACGAAATTTCACTTTTATATCTCGTTGACTTGTGTATTATTATACACTACCAACCTTGGTAGAAGCCTTGAGAAGCAGAAATAGCGTATCTCATCAGTCCGAAAACATCAATGAACGGCAATGAAGGTCAGTCACTATGAATCATCAAATACTACGTCTACGGTCTACTAAAAAATGGTACTGGAAACTACGTTCTTCGTAATACTTTATTCGTAAATTTCAATGAATCATTCCTTAAATTCCATTCTGTTCCCGGACACCTACGTGTGATGTAATTATTATATTGTGAAGTTTCCTCTCCACTCACTAAATTCTCTATTTCCTGTTTCCTGTATACTTGAAGGAATGTACAACTGCATTAATTGTATTGAATTGATGACTAAACTTCCTCAAAAATTCTAGCGAACACAGTGATGTAACCGTATAGTAGTGATAGTTCAATTATTTATTAAAATTTTCAAGTGTGCCTAAAAATGAGATCATCAGCACATATTTGCATATTAACTGTTACATGACGTTTATAAATTTTGTATATTTTTATTGTTTGGTTGGCCATGAATGACTAGTGCTAATCAATAATAATGATTTTTTTATTATCGTGCAGTAAAACAGTGAAAGCTAAATAGTTGAGCTTTATGAGAATATTTACAACATTCATTCTGTGCCTAGAGATGCAGTACAATGTAAATTAGCATTTTAAAATAATATTTTTGTACTTAAACCTTGGAACGTGTCTCAACAGCATATACCGCAGTGTATTTTTGTGTTATTTGATTGAAATTCAATTAGTATGTATTATTAGGACTTTTTTCTTCAACCCACATCCTTTTAATTCTACTCGAAAAATTATAATAAAATAAGTAATTTATAAATGTAATAAGTGTCCTACATGTCTAAAATGTTGAAAATAATCTAATTCTATCCAGGAATGTCGAAATTTCTATTCAGATGTAATTTTTTTCTAAATATCCAAGATAAAATCAACTTTATATTGGACGTTTATTAGTAACGCTATGATAGCAGATTAATTTTTAACACACATTTCTATCAAAATAGCAATTGAATAGTTTAAAGGTCTAAACAAATTGTGTTTCAATGATTAAAGGACTATGAAGAGTGAATGTTAATGTCGTTATGTGATAACGTCTACAGTATGTGTAACGTCTACACATGTTTACAGTATATGGACTGATGAACAAGATAGTCATTTCATTCATTTTCCACGGGTAGCGTACTACCTTGTACAAGGGCAGGGAATTGGGTGATACAGTAAGTATATTAATTGATATGTCAATACGTTAAATAAATATGTCAATTTAATAAATTTTCAGTTCTGGCATCGTTATGAAATACTGCACTAGATACTTAAAATTGGCTTAAGAACTTAGTTTGCAAATTTATAGCGAGCCATTTGACTCTTTTTTAGCAATCGATACGATATCCTGTTGCACGCTGTATGGTGATATCTTCGTTAAAAGTGATTTATGGCTGACAAATGAAGCTGCAGTAATAGGGGGAGCACTGTTCGCTCTGCTCATGTCGCTATAGAAAAACTTTTTTCATTATATATCAGTACATCAGATTATAATACGGAGTTGATCGAAATTTATGATTTATGGATTAAAGTATTTTAGTTAAAGGATATATTGGCTTTACTCGGTTTCCATCGTTAAAATTTAGGTTATGTATTGTCGCAGTAATCAAAATGACTACTGAATTTATCTGATTTCATGTTTGGTAGTACCCACAGCCATAAGTGGGTTATTGAACGTTCTTATCTAAATTGTATTTGGAAAACAAATTAAAATCCTAAAGATAATTGTTATTGGTTTTATGAACATGCTATCTGGAATAACCCAAACCATCTTAATAGACTGCTACAATTGTGTCTTTAGCTCTGTATAATCTATCTTGACAGAAAATATGAATTTTTTTGTCCAACTCCTATTTTGACCTCAGACTCCTAGTCAGAGGTTATTACTTTATAATCTATGATTGAAAGTATTAGTAGCGAATAATTTCAATTGGTAAAGAAATTTAAACGAATTACACAATAAAATTGGCAATCGATCCTACAACTTGACACCAAGTAACCAAGTGCCCTCACCTCTCTACTATCTTGAACAAATTAAATGTGGTTGCCGGGAATAATAATTGAGAAACTCATTTTTTCTAAAATTTCTCTACGCTGTTATTTTTTTCTACTGACCTACATTCTCGTACACAGTTTCCTATCGATCGATTGCTATCAAGAAAAAGGATTATATTTGGAACTGGATATTGTTATCAGTTATTCACCGTGGTTTAGAGTCATTGCACTTTGATCTAGTTTTCTGTCAAACACGAGGCAATAGTTTTGTGGAGGTCACCAAATTCAATCAATAGGCAACAGATTTTCTGACTAGTTTTCGGCGGTCTAGTTATTCCAGTACATATCAATTTACAGTTGTTCATTGAAATGTTTGTAGTATTGGGGAAACCTCAGAAAGTGTCCCCAATTCATTTTTCAGTGATCAAGTTCTTATCATTCAACAAAAAATCTAGTTTGATAAAATCAAAATAGGTAGCCTAGGTTTCCTTCAAAATATGACATATTCCCGAATGGTCTGTTCTCCTGGCCTGTTACGTTCACGATTTTTGTGATGCATTTATACCCCATTACAGTACTATGCTAAACCAACCGATTTTTAATACTGAAAAGCTGATTTTAATTGAAAATTATTTTTAATGATATTTTGTACACTATTTGTGGTGGTGATATTGTGGTAGATGTACTACTCTAGTACATCAGATGTACTAAACTCTAGTTTTAATCCATTATTGCCATAATGAATAATAGCCTACTGATGTTATCACAACCACCTCATAATATTATTATTTTATTATTGACAGGCTTTCATTTCATAACTCCAATGAGTTGTGTATTATTGATAATGTATGATTTTCCTGTAGACTCATTCCCGCGCACAGGCAGTAATGCCTATATGTGGGAATTAATTATTTCGTATTTCTTTTCATCTTTTAGTGGCAGTAGTTTGTATTTATTTTTATCTACGACCATGTCATAATGTATACATTACAGTTTCACAATTGATGCCAAAACAGCTGTCTTTTCGAAATGCTTTTTGAAACCCGTTGCTTAAAGAGCTCATTATAGTACAGGTTCTACATTATAACACGGGTTCTGGACCAATCAGAAGCATTTTGTGGAACCATTCAATATTGTGAAACTATCAGCTGATTTGATCAAACTGCTAACTAAGCTGCTAACCTAACAATCTACTATAACTTCTCGTATTTGAGATGAGAGGTTAGGTATCTCTGACAGTCTCAGGTAAAATTAAATGTATACTAGTGGTCGTAGATAAAATAGTGTATGCAACGATTTTATTTGGCCATTAAAGCTCTTGTGAGATATTTATAACACTCGCATTCGCTCGTGTTATAACTTACATCTAACTCGTGCTTTAATGGGTCAAAATAAAATCGTTGCATAAACTACTATTATGTTAGTGATCCTTTTTTAATTTTACACTAAAAGATCGTACATATTATTTTTTGTTTGAAATAAAGCTGAATTTGATATGATTTGAATACTATTGACACTATTGATTCGAGTTGTCACTGATGTGACGACATCAGTGTCATCTTCTTGTTAGACGAGACACGTCTAGTGTACAGTAGCAAGTTTCTATCGCTGATTGCTCTACGATAATCGTGCTCTAGCGAAATAAGTGTCTCAGTTTGGACAAGCCTCAAAAATGTTAAGTTGAAATGCGTCCCCGATAAGGGAAATAATCTTCTGCATATGAGAACCATTGAACTTTACTAACCGTAGGCCTGTAATAAGACTGCACTGGAATATATATTACCGTAATCAGAATGTAGTCGTTTTTCATGGAATGAGATCGGCAAATTAATTATGAAATAAAATAGATTTGATCAATAAATAGCTGTCTAGCCTATGTTTCTGTACAGGTTTGATAAAGTAATATTTTTGAGATGCTTGCAGGCAGATGGCATTTAGGAACAGGTTATGCTAGCGATGTGGGCAATAAAGCCTATAGGAATTCCAACCCTAACCACGTAAAGAATGATACCACCCTTCAGATTATGGTTGTTTTCCTGTTGGGGATGTTGGGGTAGGGCGGTGCGCTCTCTATTGTTACTCAGCCGAGCGCGAATTGCAAATATCATGATACTCTTTTTCATGACACGCTGTTACCATTAATGTGGACAATAAAAGCATACGAAACGCCGCAAGCTAGGACTGTTACACCCGAAAATAAAGTTTCTAAAATGCTAGCTCAATTACACCAAAGACAATATAATGTAACATATACATTTAACATTCATTGTATTGTATCTATTAATATAATGTTTTACATTATGTTGTCTTTGGTTAAACTATCAAATTCATTATGTTTTATGTAAAACTGTACGGATTTGTATTGATTTTGGAAAAATTTATTAAAGTACCGTTACTTCCGAATGAAGTAACTAAATAATTGCATAGAAATAAATTCTTCTAAACATAAATTATGGTATGCTTTATAACCAGTATATTAATTAACAGGTGGTGATTCTTTAAATTGAGCATAATTACCATGCTTTATTTTTTTATAATTTGCATTCCTACCAAGTATTTTAAGCAAAATAGTTTGATCTTTTTAAACGTCGGTGCAGTACCGGTGTTTCTGGGAAAAAACCTGTTCCAAAGAATCCACATTTTCATACTTTGCCTCAGATCTGATACATTAGTCTCAGATTCGTTTAGAATTTCTCACTGCTGAAATCAAAGGCATGATATTCAAAATATTCATCAATATTTTTTTATCTAGATATAGAAGACGTATTTCTACATATGAAAATAAAAAAAAAAATATTGTATGTAATTCTCTTTTCAACCCTTAGTTATTCTTAAACCCTTAAACTCCTCGATAACAGCAAGCTCACTCGTAATATAATAGTTATTGTAGCAATAAATAGGGTGCTATCGGATGGAAAATAAATATTGTAACGTATTGATACTATACTTAACCTGATTATATTAATTTATTCCTTAAATTAAAACAAAAGTTTTCAGACTGGAAACTCCTCAATAATAGATGGGCTAATGCTGAAAGAAGAGAAGCACAAACATGTAGAGTAGAAAAGGAAATTAGGGAAAAATCAGTTTTTTATTTATTTCCAAATCACACCGGTTGACTCACCTTGAAACAATGTTAATCCAAAAAATGTTGGCTTCAGATAAATTCGACCTTTAGTAAAGCCTGAAATGCAACTGAACTGATTTAATCTCAACAAATTGTGTAGATTTCAACTGTTACTACGGGGTAATTGGAGAAGCATGGACGCACATACACTTTGTAGAAGCACTGAGCACTGAATTTTAGCCACAAACTGAACTGGTCGGTGGTTCAAACCGAACTGGTCGGAGAACTGAACTCGTGGTTCCCGCGAAGCCTCCCGGTCTGTTTATGCTAGGTGCGCTCTGATTGGATGAGGCAACGATGACGTCATCTCCTTAGCTGGCGCTGGCTTCGATGACGATGACTCGCTTTCTTGAGGGTAAACAGTCATCCACCCTCGGTGTTACATGTATTGCGTATTAGGCTGTAACACGGTACAACAATATTCAAGTTCAACTAACTTAAATTGTGGGATTACACTTCAGGTGAACCTGCTTGTTCTAAGGATAGCCTAAATTCTGGCTTCTGTTTTGAAATTAAATTTTGATTCTTCATCTTCTCCGTTTTCTTCTCCTCCTCCTCCTCCTGCTCCTCCTCCTCCTCGTCATCCTCATCCTCCTTCTCCTTCTTCTCCTCCTCCTCCTCTTCCTCCTCTTCCTCCTCTTCCTCCTCTTCCTCTTCCTCATCTTTCTCTTAAGTTGATCATTTTTGTTGTAGCAAATCCTGATCATTTTACCTTGTATTAGTATTAGTTATTATCGACCTGTCAGCGGTTTCGTGATCCTTTATGACCTTACCCTTATGACCTGATTACAAAATTTGTTAGTACCGTAATTGTTACATTATAATAAATGACTACATTAGGTTGTGTACTTACCTAATACTGTACACACTCATATACCACACTGTTTAACCAACATTTTTTTGTTGCCAATAATTCCGACATTTGGTTGAAACAAATGTAAAGCACTGATTCATGTGAACAACTTATCTTATATGGCGATGACGGTCTCAGGGGTCGCCGCTCACAAGAATAGAGGTTATGTCCCAGGCCTGAGCGCCGCTCGTTTCCCGCTTGTTGCACGCTCCATTGCAGCTGTGGTTGGATGCAGATGCAGCCATTACGTGGCAGAACAACAGCAGGGGTGGATAGAGATCATGGTGCAGATAATGGATGATATGGTACCGGGCTGCACATGAATAAAATGGGCCTCGGGCGTAGTAGATTGATCACATGAAATATGAGAGCAGGAAAAAATTCTTGTTCCAGTTTCCAGTGGTCTATTTTTATTTCTGTGTAGGTGTTGTGTCTGTTTCAAAAATGCTGGTTCTTGAAGAGTTCAGTTAAAATATGCCTTTTTGTAACAGTGCAACAATAGCTTCCTTACAGCTTATTTGGTCTATTATTAGAAAAAGAAAAAATTTATATTGGAAATTAATATAGTTAAAAGTATTCTTGTCATTGAATAATGAGGTCAAAACATGTAATAAATGGTCTGAGCATCAAATTCAATACTATTCAAATGTTTGTGGAACAAAATGAAAACTATTATTCAAAAAATTGTGTAAATAAAAATATCAATTACCATCATCCAACTCATCACCCGCGCCCAGGTTTAAGACCTATGTGGGATTCATTCTCAGGAAAAATATCAAAAAATTTGAGCCACATTCAACATATTTATATATTTTTGAATGCTTATTTACCATAACCAAGGAGCCTTTGTGTAACCGGACTTCTGGTTATGTTCATTTCTGGTTACCTTGCGGGAAAAAATCAATGGAAAATTGATTGAGAGTAATCAATTAAAATTGGAAGCTCTCTTTGTATGCTTCTTTCTCAGAAAACAGAAGCACATTTCCAATTTTTCTATCTGTTTCTAAGACAGCATTTTCAATTGAAAAGTATGAAAAATCACTTTTAGGTATTTTCCAATACATTTTTTCCGGCTTCCAACATCATCCTTTTGTATTTTAGATGACAGAGAAAACATGTTGTGTTACTGATTTATTTTTTCCTAAACTTACTGAAAAGAGAATGAAACTGGCGTTTTGCTTGAACGTTGATATACTGAAAATACAAGTGACACGTTTCTATAGTAACATAGGTTGTTTGGTGGCGAACAACAAAGCGGTCACGTATAATGCCAGCCAAGTCGCTATACTTTTGTTGCCATAAAAAGTGTTGCTTCCAGCTGGTTACTGCTCGAGTGGAGCCTGGAAATCTGAGAGTTACATTTAAAAGGCATAAACCGTAAATACTGTCCAAGGAGTACAAGTTGTCTAAATGCATGCGGGCCCGGGCCTCACATTCTAAAACAAACACCAGTGCACTAATCACCAGTGCACCAGTCACAGAGAGAATTTAATTATTAACTATTTTTTCTCTCTGGTCACAGTACGTTAGAATCTAGAATATGTTGCAAAATCGATAACCATACTGTGGGTAAACTCAAAGGAAGAGGAGAGCGACCTTCAAGCTGTCACTGCTACTTCCTGACTTATGTGTCAAATGGCTTTTGATATTTTCTAGTATAATAGATTACAGCTCATATGTTTTGACGATATTGTGTAAATAGAAAGATCGAGACTCTCTGAAACGAAACAAGCTCTATAAGAGCTGTGCTTGTCAGCAGTGAGTTTTGATTGAGCAGGACTAGTGCTTAGCAATTGTACTTAGTAAGTGTTTAAGTTTATTGCTGACTTTATTAGATATTTTTTATCAAGCCATTGAACAGTTTATTGGAACACTTATTATTAAAGTATTAATTGGCCTATTGACAGTTACTAGTAAGTTTTGAACAGTGGTTAATTTTGTAAAAGAAATATTCATTATTATTAACTTTTTATTGTAAATTCAACGACTAGCGGTCAATTTTAATTGTAAATAAATAATTTTTCTACTCACTTTTGGCCGAACGCTTTCGAGTCATGGAGACTCATCTTCTGAGTCCTATGACTAGAAAACGTTTGGCCAAAAGTAAGTAGACAAATTATTTATTCACAATTAAAATTGACCGCTAGTCGTTGAATATGTAATGAATATTTCTATAAAAAGCTAATATTAACAACGCAACAAGAAATCCAAGAATTTAATTCATTATTGATTGGAAGTTATTGGACTGTTGTTTCTTTTATTGATTTTCTTTAGTGACAATAACTGATTATTGTATGTTGTGAGTTAATTTTGTAAATAAAGTTCAAGTGTTACTTTCAAGTGTTGTTGTCGGCATTATTTTAGTGATAGAACCCTTAACAGTATCCCTAATATGGTATAATATATGGTGCACAATACTGCACCATACCACATTGCTGTGTTGGATCTCTTACAAATGTGTTTTACTTGCAAAGGTTGCATGAAAAGTGAATGTTTTGTACAGTTATTAGTAAGTTTTGAACATTGATTAATCTTATTATAGAAATATTCATTATTATTAACTTTTTATTGTAAATTCAACGACTTGCAGTCAATTTTAATTGTAAGTAACTTGAACTATGTATTGCAATAACACATTTAATTTATGAAATAAGAAAGAGTGGAATTTATTCCTTGAAAAGTCTATTCGGCCGTAAAAGAAATCGCCAATCAACATGGGATGATGGGATCCAGTCATCATCAAAGGCGTAGGCAGTAAGATTATTTGTTTGGGGAGAGATATAGAATGAATTAGAAGAAAGCAATGGTGGGGAGGCAGATGTTAAACAGGGAGAAGGAAAGAATAAGAAGTTGAAAAGTTGTTCAATTTTTTTCAACTGAAGATGCGTTACAAAAATTGTCAGTCCAAGAACGTACCATGTACGGCAACATGTACATAGTGACAGGGCAGTGTCCTTACCACGGTAAGTTGAAGACTTCTTCAATCTACCGTGTTTCTTCAATCTTACCGCGTCCTAACCACGGTAAGTTGAAGAAGACTTTCGGTAAGTTGAAGAAGACTTCTTTAATCTACTGTGGTCCTAACTACTGTCTGACCACTATGTGACACTTTTGTCACTAGTTGATACGCACGTTTTAAACTGTTCTTAGAAAAGTGTTGTAAAGTAACAGCTACTGAGTAGGAACATTAATCATTAGTGGATGTGCTTTACAATATATTATTTCCTAAACAATAATTTATTATAGCCTGTAAATGTCATCTCTGGCTATTATCAACTAATTTTGGTGCTACGTCCATCCGTACGAATAAAATTACTGTATTTCTATTTCTCTCAAGATTTCGTTTCAGTTGAAAACTACATTTAATCCACGGCATGAGGGTTTAGTCCCGTCTTTAGAATGATGGATGAGCAAGTTGGACAAATAAGTCGGGAGTGATGTATCACTGTCTCCTTACTTTGAATACATAATTTGACTTGCTGTGTTTAAAATGACGTTCTACAGTTTGTTTTGCTGGTGGATGATGGCGAATCAAGTCACACCCTTCGATTTTGTCTTGTTCTACAGCATTCTTGACTTGTAACTTGAGCTATTTTCCTAAAAACTTTGGTTTGAAGATGTTTATCACACCAATGTGATAATCATCATCATTTAGAATAAGTGTTCACATCATTTTGTTCGTGGAGACGAATTTCTGGCGGGGTTAACTTTACCCTAGGGACTTAATCTCCACTAATTTATAAAACTTCGCTCCTCATTCTAAAATATTTCAACCATGATGATTGTTAGAAAAATAAATTAACACTTCTCGCATTTCTCAAATTTCAGATGTTATCGAAAATTATCTCTCCCTCTCATAAGTAAATGTTAGAACCTGCATGCATATCTGACTCCGGTTACATAGCCAAGTTTCATGAAATCTGTATACAGTATTTAAATCAATGTATGATGAAGAACAATAATTAATTACGAATACTAATGAAAAGACTTCTCACTGTGTTCCTCATACATGTCCTGAAAACGTCAGTGATTGATTTTATAAAATTAAAATATTCAATTTTCGTATTATTGTATATTTATATTAGAATTGCTGAGGATGATGTGGTCTCTGTAAACTGTAGCTAAGTAGCTCTTATTACATACATTATTTATTTAATTAAAAATTAAATATATTAAATTCCCGACCACTACCTTATTTTTGAATAAGAACTATCATTAAAAAACTATGTTTATTAAATTCTCAATTTTTGTTCAATTGTTTGTGTACAGTTTTTGTAATATGATTGATTTTGTGTATTGTTTTTGTACAATACTTCAATTTTTCGTGTTAGTTTTATATTTGGTTTTTGTGAGTGGTTGAGAAAATATTTTTTTTGAAGATGATAGGTCTGAGTCCTGTGTGTGTGGGTAATGAGTTGGATGATGGTGATTGATGAGCTGGACCTACAGCTACAGTTTTAGGAGGGTTCCGAACCGCTAGGAAGTGATTCATTCCATTACATTAGATTGAAGTGGGGGAAGGTTTTGATGTCTTTATCACACTAAGAACTAAATATCGAATAAACTTTTGAAGCTGAAGACTGTGTAGACATACAAAAAATATTGAAATTAAAAATACTTTTGAACGACTGAATATTTTAGACTATTCTTTTCTATTGCTACTGCAGTGCTATTCCACAAAGCTTGAGCTTCAACTTCAACAGCTAGCCATTTAATTGGCAAATATCGCATGCCACCGAGCTCTGAACTGTTGTAACTCCAAAAACATCTTATCCAATTGAAACAATCGGCAGTGATAATAAATAATATTGTGTCAGCAACAAAATGTCTCTACCAGTTGAACGGCTCAAAATGGTACAAATTGAATGATGAATATAATGTGACACAGCCACAGCCGACTTTCTTCCATTGTGTGTGAGAGAGCGAGAGTGAGTAGCGTATGCGTTGCGGGCTTTCTTGTCTATAATGATAGGGAACAGAATTCTCCACATCAATTGATCAGAATAGTAGCGGCTGTTATCCACAATTTGGGTCAAGTATTAACAATCCTAATCCAACAACCGTAACAGATTGCCTTCTTTCCTTTGCAATTCCCTCACATATTTTGGCATTTCACCTAGAGTTGAACTTCTGCATAACTAAATCGATTACCCAGACAAAACAAACGTTCTAGAGAGATATTCTTTTATTAGAGATCTTATTGCCAAGATTTAGATTGCAAAAACAAGGGATACCTAAAAATGGGCTTTACTTTCCTTTAGACCAGTCCAAACTGAAATATTGTTATGGACAAGGCAAGAAAGAAGGAACAGTGATTAGTGATTTTCAGCGTAATTACTGCTGTGTCAATTTCGTCTTCCGGTTAACAGCTATAAGCTATAATTGGCATGAATGTTTAGTTAGAACTTTATGGAATTGACTCGAAAATGGGAGAATCCTTATCTGTTTTCTTTAGAATTTGATAGAAAAATGGAGAGCCATCTAGTCCTTTCTGGAATGTTAGAAATGTATTTAAAGCGAACTCTCAGGTAAACATCAGTTTCATTCATTGCTTGAATTTCGTTGACATAACAAGTGGCAGTCTTTAGTGAGAATTTATTCAGACCATGTTAAACAAATGTTTAATTTGTTGAGTGATAAACGTAGTATATTGTGACTGTATTAGTGAGACTTCCTTTACATATTATACAAGTGTACTCATACTCTTAGCTATTATTGTAATACGGACTTGTGCTACGTAAGTTTAATTGTTCTTTTTAGACGTTTCTTCTTGAATTATTGGACAGTTTATTGAACATTTATTATTTAATATTTGATCGGCCTTTTAACGGTTAGTGATTGATTTTTGTACAGTAATATAGCAAATCTTTATTAGCTGAACATTATCGATTTATCTGTTTTTGATTAATTTATTTTGTGTGAGATATAACTGATTAGTGCGTGTTGTGGATAATTTTTGTAAAAAAAGTGCGAGTGTTAATTTGAAGTGTTGCCAGCATTATTTTAGAGATATAACCCGTAACAATATATTTTGATCGAACGCTTCCGTAGAGAAATCTAGACTCGCTAAACGAGTGTACACTCGCGTTAGACTCGTCCAACTCTAGTCCATACTTGTTGAGCAAGAATTATTAAGAAATTTAGATTGCTCCACGAGAGTGACTAGACTCATCTAGAGCTCCAGTCATGCACGTGTCTACAATACATTCGTGTATTTAGATTTTAAGATTTGCATTTATAATTTATGAAACTACGTGGTGTGTTTATATTTATCATTAATCCCCTCTCGCTCCACCAATTTATCATCCCTTTATCAAATCTGATAATTTATAAATTTAATTCTGTTGTTTTTTATTTTTTTTCAATTTAATAGATATGGAGTGCAGTGGGATTAACTACTGAGTGATTAACTATTTTACTGTATACATCTATGGAAGACTCCCAGAATGAAGAAGAGTATCTATTTCATTAATATAATTTATGCTGTGAAACCGGAGTTGCATTTATAATATCTGCTATCTGCGTTGCAGAACAGGTTATCATAAATTGTTATAAGCTTCATGTAGAACAGGATGGAGTGTGATCAATAATAATTTAATTCATATAGCAGCACGCTCAATGAGAATGACCCTGAAACATCAGCTGATATAATGGCCTGTCGGCATAGCCTGTAGGATGGAATTGGATAAGTTGAGCTTTAAATCTTTAGTAAGCTAAAATATCCAAAAAATTTAGGTTTACTCCTTGAAAACGTTTTTAAAATAACAATTCATACAAAACAATATTTTAGCGATTCCTGACATCTTCTTTGACCAAAATTCTTTGCCAAAAATTGTCTCACAATGGCCTGCTAAAATTCCAAATTTTCTTTTGTCCCGGGGGGGGGGGATATCCCCCCGATTCCCCCCATAGTTATGCTACTGACACAAGCTGTTAATGAAAAAAGGAATTAACAAGGAAAATAGCATACATTATTCGCAATTGAAAAACTATTCTGTAATCAGCAAAAATCTCCCAACAATTTTTTGAGGATCCAGGATCTAGGCTCTAGAGCGATTATCTGAGTGAATGTAAAGTAGTGCTAATAAAACAAGTCTTTTTTTGAGTTTTTTCTGCTATAGTTGTCCTAAGCCGTGTATTGATAAGCTGCATAATCCAGAAAACCCTTTCAGAACTTGCATCACTTTCAGACCAAGTACTGAAGTACACAATATTTGCAATAGAAAATTAATTGTTGGTTGGGCATTGCTGTCTCATTTTCCTCGCTTGTCAACAACTTTGAAAAATCTCCTTCATTTTCTTCTACTTTTCATTTTGTCCTTATTTTTTACCCTTTTTCGTCTTTTTTATTCTCATCTCTCTTCTCCTACCAATTTCTGTTGTCATCTATTGTCTACTTCTTCACTTTTTCTATCATTTCCATTCGTTTCTCTTTTCTTATTTTTCTCCTTCTTCTCCTCTCTCTTCTTTTTCTCCTTCTTTTTATTTTCCTTCTTCTTCTCCGTTTGGGGGGGGGAATTTCCCCTCCTCCCCCTCCCGTGGATCCGCCTGGCTGCTTCAGAGCTACAGTTTCATAAACTTGATATGTACAGGGTGTTTCAGGTTAGGTTAGTTTATTATATTCTGTATTCATCCACAAGATAAGCAACGTCTTATTTTGATTATTCTTTAACTGACAAAAGTTTTTAGTTCAATTAACCTTTGTTTAGTTTTCATTATAGGCGAATATTTGAAAGATGTATTTGTTTTTTTTGGGTTTATTTACATCAGAATTAAATTCTCTACAAGTTTTGTATTCAAATTTCATGCATTTATTAGTCATTTAACAAAGTTATTGTACTTCGAAGCTGAAAAAACGTGTTTTAGTCACATATCTTTCTGTTTTACATCATAATATCATAAAAACTACTTAAGATAGAGTTCTGGGGCCTATTTTATTCGTTTTTTTTTCATATAAAAACCATAAGAAATAACTGTATTTGGTCCTCAATTTACCTTCCCAGAATTTCAGTATGACTTTCTTCTACAGAGGGTACTGAGTTCTGGGCGAAATCTTTCATTCTGTATAACTCGCTAACAATGCGTTCCCGGTCATATGTTTATTATGATTTTTTTTAATTTTTAGATCTAGAATCAGTTGCCGAAGTTTGAACCTTTCCTCCTGAAACCCTCTGTATATTGAACTATACTAAGGCCTTGATCTCTTTATGACTTTCGCTTCTAAGTAGACTGTCATAAAAGAAGATTGACCTTTCTGTAGCAGCCGAGGATCGAAGGATCAGAACATTTCAAAAGAAAGGTCGCTAATGTGTGATATTTAGTAAATTCGCTGAAATTTAGCTACTGAAGGCGCATTTCAAAGAAAGTATGTAATCGGAAATGTAAGAGGGTATCTAAAGGTGTTCAGATTATCGCAGGCATATAGCCTATCTTGTAAAAATACATTCATACAATAATGTTCAATTTTTAATCATTGCTTAATTACAACAATCTAAATTAAATTAATAATGAATTAATGGCTGTCAATACTGTTGATCTTGTAGATCTAGAATGTGTTTTCAAATACTATACCTCGATTCAAATTGTTTATCTTAACACGAAAATCAAAACCAATTATTTTTGCATGGCTCATCAATTAATTTGTAGTCAATTTTAAATGTTTTAACCTTCCGGCTCCTCGTAAAATAGGCATTAACTTATGGTTTTGTAATTGCTCGGATATTTGTTTTCCTTTACAACTGTCGGATCCTCAATAAAATGTATTGAACACAGTGGTAGGGCAAGGGAAGGGAACGCAGTAGGGGAAGGGTTGTAGTTCTATGTAGAAACTCAAAACACATGGCGTTTGAGCTTCGGGGAGAGTTGTATACAGCTTCCGTAACAGATAATTCGAGAACGCAAAGCCAAGCAAATATGAATATGCATGATTTTCACGATTGACACGGTCCTCTGAGGTCGTTAACGTCAACAATCACGAAACAAACGTCACTGCACTCGTTAATTAGTGAACGACGGTTTCTGATACAGAGTCAAACTGTCTAGCAATTTCGGAAAGTTCTGCAGCACATGCTATCAAAATTGTCAGGTTGGCCAGTGAAAATTCAATTTTTGAAAGTTATGACTCATAGTTCCCGTGTTTGAAATGAAACCAGGCAATAAGAAATGGAACCAAAAAATACGAGGGTACCGATATTTACAATCTTTTCGGTCTAAGGTGGGGAATACAAAATTGTTCTGCTCTCTTGCACTTGGGAAATTGAAAATACTCGAAAACCTAGAATGACATGATTTATTGAAATAGGATAATATCTTCCACTTGCTCAATACGTGAAATTGTTTTGTCAGACAGACATTCCATTCAGTCATTCATCGTCTGTCATCTTGGATGTCATTCAAGAGCCATCTTCTTATCTGAGACATCAAAGGATATCGAATACATTAATTTATTAAATATTCACAACCTGAATATTTCATTCTGTGAAGCATAGATCATGAGGTGTTATTCAGTTATGGGGTGTAATATAATATTAAACATTAGATATTGTTTTGTTATTATTATTTGTTTATTATTGAAATGTAATTTTATTGGCGATAAAAAAATTCAAATTCAGAATTGGGAACCAGATGAGTGCAGAAAGGTACATGAAGTTTGGAATACCTCAAGGGACGTTTTTGGGCCCAATTTTGTACTTGATTTTTGCTAATGAACTTTGTTTTATCATGATATAAGGTAGGGTTATAAGAGTGCCTTCGCTGATGACGCAGCATCCTCTTTCAGGGAAAAATTGGGTGGCGGTATTTGAAACAGTCGAAATGGAACTTTCTGAAGTCACCAGGTAACTGGGAAACAACCTACTCACAAGTAACAAAAACAAAGTTCCTAACGTTTTCTCTAACTAGTCTAACTGATGGCACCAAACCACTCATGACATCAGTAAAAAGCTTTAATATTATATCTACTCCTACATTTTCGTACTATTATTATTCTATGTTTCCTCCAAGTGTTTTAATTCTATTATTCATTTTTTTTATTACATCAATTCATGGCATCTTTGTTGGATCCTATGATGCTCCTGTATGCGGACATAATTTCATAATGAAATTATTTGCATACAGTATTATTTCGGCAGATATTTTTTTTTACATTTTATTTCTTGTACATGGTAGTTAAGTTGATCTAAGTATTTTTTTTCTTTGTAACTTCTTGGTTTCTCTCCAAATAATTGATTGTTTTATAATTATTATTATTTTCTATCATGTATAATTTTTTTCCTGTGTATTTTTTTTTTGCTTGTTTGTATTTGCGGAAATAAAGATTATTATTATTATTATTATCTACTGTTATTATTATTATTTGTTTTATAATGTAATTTTATTAGCAATAAAAAAAATTCAAAATTCTGATTGCTTATTAATTTTTATTTATGTCACATTATTCTCGTTGGCTGTTTCGGCCTGGATAGTACGCTCAGCTCAATATTATTATTTTTTTAACTATTGCTGTCCATGTGAATAACAAAGACTCAACTCACAAAAAGTTTTAAACTTTTGTGGTATGATTCCTAAATATAAGGGAAAATTAAATCCTTATATTTTGTAAATTAATTATTTGTTGTACTTAAGTTGAATACCAGCATTTACTAGCACACAAGCTATGCTTATGCTAGTCATGCTATACAAGTAAAAAATATATTTCTTTTTGTTATTGAATTGTCATTGTAATTTCATATTATTATACAATTTAATAACCTTAATATTTATAGTTTTTCTATATTTAATGAATGTGTATTGTAGAATAGTTATGAAATTTACTTTGTATACATTTGAATTGCATTAATTTTTGTGGAAATTTCAATAAAGTTTCAATACCTACATGTATAAGATAGAATTGAATTGACTCCTGTATTTTCACAATCAGACTCAAATAGGTCAGTGGCAGTATCAATAAAATCAGGTCACCCTTTCATAAAGTGACTCTCAGGAGGTCAATTGAATTCGTCAAAATAAAAATTACAGTCATGATTGGTTTGACATAAATCTCTCAAGCATTCAGTCTGAATTCAATTGAAGGTTCCTATCATAAAGCACCAACCTTTCTAGATCAGAGATCCTGTCATTTCAAAAAGATTTACATATATTTGAATATTTTGGCATCTGATGAAAAGTTGTCGCAATAGACTGATTGATCTGGTACATCTTCAGCATCACATGTATCAAATAATAGTGTCAGTTCAATAAAACCTTTTTTAAACAGCTTTGAATCTTAATTGTCACCAAATTACATTTTATTTTGACTTGGAATAATGTTATAATGCACTTGATTTATAATCTATAAGACATGAATTGTTTGAATTCCGATATGTGTGCTTCTTGAATGTTCTTGATCTTGACATAGAAGCTTGATGGCAAAATTGTTCATGCTAAAAAATAGCTGTTACACTCTCTGTTTCAATTAGCAACAATTGGGCTATCAGGTCTCTTCACGTGGGCAGGATGGTACAGCATCATCATCATCATCATTATCATCAGCCATCCTGTCATCACTCTCGTAGTTGAAGGTCAATCATTATTTCCCGCCAACGGTGTGTTGCGCAATTGCATAGTGCACTTATATGTATGGTAATTGTTAAATGCTGCTAAAAATGAAATACCCAGGAAGTAACACTGGTTGAACACAGCTGATTGTCCCGTGAAACCCCTAATGCGTGCAAAATTTTCATGTTCTTCATCGCAGAATGTATTGGTTGTGTATAACCTGGTTTTTAAAAATATGGCATAATTTTGCTCACAATAAAAGATTATCATTTCATTCGAGCTGGAGAGAAATTTTCTGATGATACGAACTGAGTTTAGAAAGTTTTTACAGAATTTATTTGGATGTACATTTTGAATAATTAAATTTTATTCACCTTGGCTATCTAATATAAATTTTTCCCATGATGTTGTTGGAATTTGGAATTATATCATCATAAAATACTGTACAGTACCTACACGCTACACTGCACTTTCCTCGAGTTCTCGAGTCTCTGCAGAGTCTTTGGGTCATTGCGGACAGTCTGTGCTTTCAGTACAAGTACACAGAGAGATGAAATAATGTTCTGTTCCATGTTCCATTGTAGCAAAATAGCACTTGGTCGATAATTGGTAGAACACCAATAGCTAGCTATATTAGCTATATTATTTAGTATCTCCTGTCGGCTCTTCCTTTTATGATGTCATAAAACGTGCGCTCCAGTAAAACTAATCTTTGGAAACGTTGTCGTGTGTTTTCATGTCTGATTTTATCTTTAGGCCTAATGCTTGGCAAGAATTGTTTCATACGTGTTTCAGGTTTTTTGATATGTAAATTTGGGTGGTTTTAACTTTTATACTTTTAGCTTTGTTTTTGTCTTACTGACATACTCACTATAGTGTAAATAAAATAATAATAAAGATTATTAAAATTCCTATATTTTAATCAATAGAAATATTTACAACAATAGTAAATTACTGAAAAAAAGGTGGGTCAACTCAGATTTTTTCGAAAATAAAATTTAAAGTACTGAAAAAATTAAAATAATTGTTCGAAATCCAAAAACCTTTAGTAAAAAAGGTGAGCAAAGAAGTGTGTATTTTGAGTTGAACAACCAATTACACGAATAAAGAAAGATAATCTAATCTAGTCCCGTTACTGCAGATGCTAAAGCCTCAGAAGAAAAATACATCACCTGACTCACCTTAACCTGGTCTTTGGTAAGTTGAGATGTTACCCTGGTCAGTACTAGAAGTCCCAGTCTAGCAGCCATAAAGAACAGCCTACTAAGATATTAGTTAACAATAGTAACTGATCAACAATACAGTAAGTTACAGAGATTCACTTCTATTTTTTATTGGTTGGCCCAAACCCATGTGATTTCTTCATCAACCACTGTCAATATCAAGCTTATGACAATTGTTACATTTTTTGCAAAATCGCTGTATGACGCACTGTTCTAAAATGAATAAGTGCCACTTAAAAGAATGCACTTGGTACTGACATGCTCTCTACAATCACCAAAATTGTTTGAGAAAAATTATTACTTATATATTTGATGTCATTGCGAATTATTTGAAATAAAAATGATGTTGATGGATGTTCTATGATGAAATAAATGTATTTTAAGCTGTCATGCACTGATAAGCTTTATCAATTTTTTTGGAGGTTGAAGCCCTGTTCTGAGACCTGTGCTTGGGTTGGATGATGGTGATTGATGAGTTGGACCTTCAGTTTTAGGTGGGTTCTGAACCACCGGGAAGTGATTTCACAGCAGGGAATGTGTCTTTTTTGCTGGCCAATATAATCGGTCACAGTTACAAACAGGACCAACGAGAACGCATCTTTCACTGTTTAAATTTTCATTTAAATGTTACCTATTTTGGTCTAATCAGTGTTGTAACTGTGTGGGGGGGGGGGGGGGAGCAGAGGGATAGATCCCCTCAGACAGATTTTTTGGGGAATTCTAGAGAGACAAGTTCGTGAAGTTATAAAATATTAAATTTATTAAGTAGATTTTTTCAAGTTGGATTCATATTTTATTGACAATCAATCTGTAGAAGACAATTGATTTTCCTGAATGTTGTGGCTCAAATACTTCCAAAAATTCCTTTTATACTATTCGTCCAATTCTCAGCCCCATTTCAGAATAGTTCTTTTCGAACCACTTCAATTTTGATTTCACTTTTAAATCTGAAATATTCAAAATACTGTTCTATTTGGCTCTCTTGACTAAAGTAAATAAAGCTGAATTGAGCGAGTTCATTGAATTTTATGCTGAAGATACAGTCTCTTTCTGTAGGAAGTATATTTTTTCAATATTTAAATGTTCATAATCGAATTGCAGTCAATTAAGAATAATTTTACTTTTTTTGGCCAAACGTTTTCGAGTCATGGAAACTCTTCTACAATGGCTGAAGACACACAGCGAAAGGCCCTTGAAGAAAAGTCTCCATGACTCGAAAACGTTTGGCCAAAAAGTGAGTAAAATTATTATTTATTCTCAATTAAAATTGACTGCAAGTCGTTGAATTTACCATAAAATGTTAATATTAACAAAGCAGATCGTTATAGAACAAGAAATCCGGGATTTCAGAATCGCTTAAAATATGGTTTTAGTGGAATCATTTTACAAAAGTTTCCCGGCGGTACCCCAAACCGCCCTTTTAAAATTAAGTCTCGCGTACTTGTTTATTATCGTTGATCAATTATTTTTATATATTATTATTATTATTTATAATTACTGACCCTCTATAGTTATACTACTGAATCTAATTTTTCAATAAAGTACAGTAATTGTATATTAATTTAAAATCCCTATTTTCTGTATTTAGACCTCTTCATTATCTACAAACAGTGCTTTTTAAGGTATTTGTATATATTCAACCCCCAAAATCAATAGGAATCCCATTTGGACCATGAGGAAGCTATACTAAGTTTAATAAGAGTCTAGAATCTTCCCTTCAAGAGCTAGAGCACAGACGGACACCGGCACGATTTCAATAAGGCACTCTCGGGATTAATATATACAATTACAGTGATTATTAAATAAATTAAGAATCATTGGATAATTCACTAGGTTTTAGAACTGTTTTCAGCTTCCCGCTTTCAATTCGGCATCAGTCTGTGCTGCTTCCTAGTATCAGAAGCCAAAACCTGATACTTCTTACCGTGCACGCTAGAGTGCAGTACTAATATCGTTTCTTCTAAAAATCAGACATTTTTATCAAAATGAAGCAAAAGGCTGCTCAAATTTCAAAATTTGGAAGAAAAAATATAAATTTAAAATAGAGGAGGAAACATTGTTACACCTAACAATCAAATCTTATGGGAATCAAAGTAAATAATACACATTAAATTCGTACTTCTCACTGGGGTTTTGTGTATCAACATCACGTCCCGCTTATTCTAATATATTTTAGTTAGCTCTGGTTCCACTTCAATGTCGAATAAATCTTTCGCCTTTTACTAAAGATTTCCGTGGAGTGGAACAAATGATGAGTCTATACTCAATTTTTTCTAGTGCTCGACCGAAAGGTTGAGCCATAATCCAATCAAATTAGTAACCCATCCACTTGTCATCATGAAGATAATCTGAATTTCTCAGCATAGTTATTAGCTGCACGCTTTAGGAAGTTATAATAATTATTTCTAATATTTAATTATTTAATATTCATACCTCTGCATAGCAAGCTATTATTTGACTCCGTTGTCAGTCTGATTTTGCATTTTCTGGGTCAAATATAAAATAATCCGATACAGGAGAGTTCTCAAGGACCCAAAGATTTTACATAAAATAATTATTATTATTAGTTGTGCTGATAGGCAATTCACCATCAAACTGCATTGATTTCTTACATCGTGTGTTTTCCAATATACAAAAGATTACACATCGACAGTTCTTGAAAAAGAGTTTTGTTTGTTATTTTTCTCACAGATCTTAATCTTGCATCAATATTTTCTGTTTTTTTTTTCAATTCGACGATTTAAAATAATATCAGACCAGATTTCAACACAAAAATGAAAACGTCAACCCTTGCATTGTAAAAATCGATTAAAAGTCGATAAAATTGGGCTAAGCATCAGCCTTCATAATACGCATTCCTTTAAAAATTGTATTCAAATGAAACAGCTGTCTAATGTTTTTATTTTCATGAGCCAAAACTAACCTAGAGCCTTTAGTGGAAATCTGTTTTATATCATAATAAAACATTGCACAGCTGAGGCGCTTTGAATACAACAAAAATGTGATACATGAAGCAAAAAGACCGACACTCTAGCAGGCAAGGCAAGGCGTCAAGAATAACATGGGTGATTAAACTGATTATGATTATTATGAAGGTGTCATACGACAAGGCTAAAGATGAAGCACCTCAATAATTACGCCTTTTCAAAAGCCAAGAAGTCGCCATTTGTTGAAAGATCTGCTTATGCAAGTTGCCATATGATACATTCCCAATCTGTTTGGAATCATCAAATCAACCACCTCATCCATATGGTATAAAATCAAATAAAATAACACAAAAAGATTAAAAGTAAACCCAACCGAAATCCAATGTTACGCAACTGGAATGGCGACAACCGTACGCAATGTAGACGAAGAAAGACCTATGTTCTAGTACAAGTTGCCTTGTTGCATGCACATGAGCAAATGGATGCCTACAACCTCAGAAGATTATTTTCTGGATCTGGGAGATTAAAAAAGTATTTTGGCTGTTTATGGTTATTGGCATTGACGAATAATTATTCTTTCATTTCATTGATGTTTATCATTAATATAACTTAGCTGGTGATTGCAAAATGCAATAATTAGAGACCAGGAGAGTGGGGGCGAGTTGTGACACTTTTGGTAAACAATCTTTATGACAACAGAAATTCAATTTCTTTCCACATTTAAGTAGGTTGTTTGTTATATCAATACTTTTAAGTTAACTGTGTGTTATTTATTCTACATTACTTTAATATTGAGTTTATAATGTGCATTTTATAGTTAAACAGTCGATTCCAGTGAGTTGTCATTTAGTACAAGGTGTGATCAAAAAATATGGCGAATAATTTTTTTTTCAAAAAGTAATAAACTTACATCGAATTCAATTTAATCTCCTTCAAAGAACTGTCCTTTGCTGGCAGTGCACCTATCCCAACGTTGAATCCATGACAGAGGACAGCATTAAGACGTTTATAAATTGAATGTAAATTTATTTGTTCATCAACTTATACCTACAGATATATTGATAATAATATTATAGCATTAACCAATTCAAGTGTGAAAAAAGATCACCAAACGAGCTGTTATAATGAAAATTTATTTTCAAATATGTTACCGATAATTAGGAATTACTTATTCATGTATGATGTCATCATTCAATCAATTACAGACGTTTCTAGTCCTATGCATTGATATATGCGGTATCTCTTATATATTTCCAATTGGCTTTATGTCGCACATTTTTTAAACAGAGTTCAAAAGCTTTACTACCTTGAAAAGCCATTCTTGATGTTATTCTTTATTTTAGTGCGGTGGAATGTTATATTTCTAGAAGTGGATTGAACCCTTTTACACCAGTAATATGAATTGGTTAATTATTTTATTTTGATTTTTGATTTCAGGCATGGAAGCTCTTGAAATAAGCATCAAGTATTGGGAGGACGCACTCGATACTTATCGCAGTACAGCTGGCAATTCTGGAGCGCTGGCGTTGACTTCAGAGGAGGAAGCAGAATTCTACAGAGAATTGGAACGGTTATTGGACGCAGCTTATCAGCTCCAGGGACAATGCGAACTATTATTTCTGGATCAGGTTAGAGATGCCGTCCCTTTACTTATCAACTGTTACTGTTGCTTCTACTTATTCTTACCAACTTTTTAACTTGTGAACAACTAGTGCAGGATTAGGTGATGAGATGAGTGAGAAAAAGCTTTTACAATAGGAATAATAAATACTTGAGAATTTAGTTTTATCCTTTGCATTCAACTTTGTTGATCTGACTTGTCTTATACTGCTTAACTGGAGTCTCCAAGACGTAATCTACAAAAAAAAACTTTCGAACACATTTGTGGGTTAGGTTAGAGACGGCTAAGATTTCAATTATTGTTTAATAGTTACTACGCAATTTTAATGTTATTTAATACCTCTCCTTCTTCATCTTTCTCACTATGCCGTGTTCACAGCAAATGTTATTTAATGCAGTGATAAAATATACTTTCTTATAAAATTAATCCATAAAGCTACTACGCAATTGAATGTTACCCAATACAATTATAAAATGTATTTTCCTATAAAATGAATTCCCAAAATGAGAAAATATATCTGTGATGTTTTCCATGATGAAATACTTAATGAACAATCTAAAATTAAACTGACACTGTATTTCACTTTTGTATATTGTTTTACTCACTTATATTGAAGATGCTAGAGGGATGCATTTCACTTCTGAGGCTGACGAAGCTTCTTTTCAGAAGTGAAATGCATCCCTCTAGCATCTCCAATATAAGTGAGTAAAACAATATACAAAAGTGAAATACAGTGTCAGTTTTAATATAAGAAGAAAATATATAGAAAATAAAAGCTTTTAAGCTTATAGTAGCTGAGTGAGAGGTTGTAAGCTTTTTTAAATAACTTAACTTCACTTTTTTCGCAATCGCTACCCAGAAATTCAATTTGCAACTGTAGCCTACAGTTTGTGAAGAGCACGTGTTTCACAAAATATTATACCAAATTCTATAATAGAAATTAATTTCATAAAATAATTGACAATAAACTTGGTGCATATTGGATAGCATTTCAATAGATGCCTTGTCGCCTACTTGAGCAACTGAGGAAATCGTTTACAAAAACCAGAAAAAGTACAGGCTCAAGGAAAAGAATATTTGGTTCCATCTAGGACCTAGGATGTAGCCTGGTTACTGAGGAATTGAAGACTTCATTATATAGTGTAGCTGACAAAGGACTTGCAAAACTAGTCATTATCAGAGCTGTAGAAGCCTGCAGATCATTAATTAAGTTACGTAGCAAGAATGGGATCTGTTCAGGCATTTTTTAAAAATGTTTTTGTGGGTTTGACTGTAGTTATGGAACTACATCATTGATTTTCTTGGGGTGGGAGTGAAGGGGTACCGTACTGAGAAATTATTGTTATCAATAACATTATGCTTTCTCTCGACGTTTAACCATGATTATGGGCGAAATGAATGAATTACACCTTCTATTTCAATTTTTAAGTGTTTATCCAAAACATATGTTGGTATTTGTATTCTCCTCCAAAGTCTAAATAATAACACGGATTTAGAAAAGAGTAATTAATTACCTAGTCCAAGATGATCACGTTTTAGTCATCAGCTATTATAAGATGTTGGTTGAAAAAAAAGAGTTGAAGATGTTTAAATTATGTTTTTTTAAAAATGAAAATCAAATTTTAGAATTTTTACATCATATTTTCATATAAACCCTCACAATATTATAGTTTATATAATAGGTTATTAGGTTATAATATAATAGGTTACGTGTAAGAGAGGGACATCTTCCCTAACTTCGCCTTATCAGGAAAAATGCATCACCAGGTTTTTATAATCTCATTTTCAGTCGTAATTTCATGTTTTATAATATGTTACTAATAATACTTGGCGATGCCTATATATTGTATTTTATACTTGTAACTGTTGAGTTATCATTTGTATGAATAAAGTAATCAATCAGTCAATATTATTTTCTTTTACTATAGTTGAAAAACGATAGTTTTTAGATTATTAAGATTTGAAAAGTGTGGCTTTAAAAGAATAACTTTAACATTTTCAGAGATCGGTGCTATTTCGAGCTGAAAGTGTCTCTACCAGACTTGGAGGATCTGATTTTCACACAGATTATTCGTCGCCTGAGTCATTCGTTTCTGCTCAGGATGAGGTTAGTATCACCTCAACTAAATGTAAAAAAATATTTATCTATAGAAGGCTTGAATAAAATTTAGAGTATTGAAAAATGTAGGATTTTTGAACTAATTTATTCTATTACACTCTGTCTTACTCGTTCATGCTCAAGGAAAATTAACAGAATTGAAAGATTGCAAGAGCTTTAGATAAATCTTTTGTTATTAATAAACATTTTCCTTGTGCAGAAATCCTCCTCCACAGATAATATATTATTAGTAGTTGTTCTACAGTAGTGTTGAATAGTTGAAATACCGACAATATAATTTATTATGCATGGCACATTGATTTTCAAGAGTGAATTCAATTGTTCTTGATACCAATAGTTATTTGAGATAAAGATGCAGCCTACTAGCTTCTTTGTTTATCTATTTTAGTTCAAAGGACAATCAATATATTGGCTCACTATTATATAATTGTCTGAAGCTTAAACAAAAGTTCGAATACCGTAGAACCGAATTTTATTAGAGTTGAATTCAACTTGCATTTTATTAATTGTGGATTAGGGTTAGGCTACTCATTGTTGTGATGAGACAGGTTTATCATCATTTTTTATTATGGGATGAGATTCTACAAGGGATATGTGTCCTGAAGAAGAAGACTATGTCAGATCATCTTGTCGAAGTGACTGGAAGATTTGTGAAGATCGACATCGCTGTCAACATGTATTGTAATATTACTCTATCACTAGTTTATAACTCTGTGCGTAGAATCATTTTTTAACGTTTACATGAAATCAGTCAATTTTTTGACAATTCTATTCATTTCTGTTAGATTTTCAAACACAGATAACATAAAAAATCAATTTCATACTCGTTTTTTTTTTGGTGGGAGAGGATGAAGCCCACATAGTTCTGAGACCTGTGCGTGGGTAATGAGTTGGATGATTGTGATTGA
This sequence comes from Conomelus anceps, assembly GCA_948455865.1. Taxonomy (NCBI): domain Eukaryota; kingdom Metazoa; phylum Arthropoda; class Insecta; order Hemiptera; family Delphacidae; genus Conomelus; species Conomelus anceps. The sequence goes on from OX418218.1 coordinate 74,273,313, forward strand.
TGAGCTGGACCTACAATTTAAGTGGGTTCCGAACCTCCGGGAAGTGATTTTACAGCAGAGAACAGTGTCTTTTGCTGGCCAATCTAATCGGTCACCCTTACAAAGCTTCACTTTTATCAATTTATATATACAGTATATCCAAACTAATATATTTAGTTTTTCAAATTAAAAAAAAAATCTTCCTTAAAATAAAATTTTCCTGAATTAATATACTTGTGCCTAGGAGAAAAGAAAGGAAGGAAAATTTCCGTTCTAAGAAAGGAAAATAAAATACTGCAATAAAACACAATAGAATCCGTAACTAAATTATTTTGTTTAGACATTTAAAAATATATGCAAAAACAGCCAAGAGAGAATTTTCCCAGTTTGAAGTGGAATGATGAACTTGATTAATTGAATAAAATATTGTAAAATAGACCTGTAGTTTTTCTCTCACAAAACATTTAGATATTGAACTTTACTTGCATTGAAAAATTAAATTCTATAGAAAAAATGATGAATTACACAAAAGTCAAGAGCACGCCTAAACTTTTAAGGTTAAGATTTTAATGACCGAAAGTAGCAAACTGAAACAAAATGTGCAACATTAATGAGTTTTGATTTAATAAAAGCCAAATTAAACTCTCTACAGGTTTTTCCCGAGAAGGAGAAGGTTTAGGTACAATTAATCAGGTTAATCCACTTCGAACTTGAAACCCCGTGTTTGTATTTAACAGTGGTTCCGTAAAGTCAGTTTTAAGGGTAATAAACATGTTTACAATTTCTGACAAAAAATGCTGGAAAACATAAAAATGAAAAATTGTACAATTTTGTGTGTGGAACACAATCACCTAATTATCTATAAAAGAAATTATCCAAGATTTTTCATTTTCGAAAGTCAAACTGATAGGAAATATTTATATAATTCAAACTAATATTTAGACGAATTATTAGAAGATGATATAATTTTATTAAATTGCTAAAATATTAACAAGATATTAATTTACAATATTCCATTTGATGTTGTATTTTATGCCGAAGACCGCATTAAATAGCAAATGGAAATCGATGAATGCCACAAGAGTATTCATTGCATCAAAAGGAATATAGAAATTAGTATCTTGTAAATATTTATACGCTTATTATTATTACTACTTACTATTATTACTCTAGTTACATCTTCCATTCCACTGGATAAATGCAAAATAAATGATAAGTGGAGAAAATGCTGAATAGAATGAGAAAAATCACAGAATAGAACAGACTTTATTTATTTTCTGGAAGAACGAGGTTGGGCACCTCCCTTCCAAACTACTAATACTAAAGAAATCGACATTATTTGCAATTTGATAAATTAAAAAAAAATCAGAGGGCAAATGAAAAAATGGCGTATAAAAATCCACGAGAAAATCGATTTGATTAAAAAGCTGTTGATGGATGAAGAATTAATTCTAGACTATACCATTTTGGCCTTTATTGCAAAAATCATGTACATTTTAGTTGTTATATTTATACATGGTTTTTTAATTGATGTTCTTAGAATGAGAATGAAATATTTGATGAATATAATAATTGCATTTAATTTTAACTTTTCAAGTGAATTCAACGACTTGCAGTCAAATTTTTATTAAAAATAAGTAGTATTTCACTTACTTTGTTGGCCAAACGTTTTCGAGAAACGTTTCGGAATGCATTTAATTGTAATAATTTTATAATAAAATACTTGTATTTAGGTTGCCGATTTGAGAGAATTTGAAGAATTCACAGACCTTTTGACTGATGTTGAGAAGTTACCATTATACCAATCAGCATTGAAGCAATTTGACGAGAACGGTATACCATACAGGTATGTGTATAGATATGGATATTTGATTTCATGAATCCAAAGAAATCTGTAGTGTTCATAGAAATTTCATGAGAATTTTAAAAGAATTTAAGAATTTGCTATCTGTGATGTTTTCCATGACGAAATACATGAACAATCTAATATTAAAACTTACACTGTATTTCATATTTATATATTGTTTTACTCACTTATATTGGAGATGCTAGATGGATGCATTTCACTTCTGAAATGCTGACGAAGCTTTTTTTTAGAAGTGAAATGCATCCCTCTAGCATCTCCAATATAAGTGAGTAAAACAACATATAAAAGTGAAATACAGTGTCAGTTTTAATATTAGAATTTGCTATGATACAATTTTTCTATTGATAATGACATCATAAATATTGTACTGTTGTATTGTAAATTTGTTTTCTATTGTATTTTATGTGTGTTTGAATAAAATTTAAATTGAATTGAATTGAAATAAAAAGGCGATCCTCATATGGATTGGGTAGTTTCACATTTCACCTTGCTATTTGAGCGATGATAAGGGAAACATTGGTTGAGTTCATAGGAGCTTTACCAGTAGGCCTACCCGGTAAATGTTACTGGTGGCGTATGATTGTTTCATTCAAATTCATAGATTTTATAAATTTGAATAGACGCCACCAGTAGCATTTACCGGTTACTGGTAAAACTCCCAGGAACTCAACCATTATGAAACTTGCGATACAGACATAATTTGAATGTAAAAGAATATTCTTAAATTCATTCAACCTTTTTTATCAACAATTTTTCAATCAACTAATCTTCTATACTGAAAAATGCCACACTGGCAGTAAAAAACTGAAATTTTTATATTGAAAATTTTTACAGATTTAAAGTAAAATATTTAGTTGTTGAAATGTTGATATTACATTTTAATAATATACTGGGAATTCAGTACTGAATGGGTTGAAGGTTCCATTGCTGATTACTACTTTACTTTATTGAAATTTCCACAAAATTTAATAGAATTCAAATATATACAAAGTAAATTTCATAACTATTCAACAATTACACATTCATTAAATATAGAAAAATTGTAAAGATTAAGGTTATTAAATTTTATAATAATATGAAATTACAACAATTTAATAACAAAATAAATATATGTTTCCTACAACTGCTCGTAAAGTAGTTCTTTACATACTGAAAACTAATTGTAAAATACCTCTTTACTGCTCCGCAGGCGGTAAAGTACTTTACGCTCGCCAGCTGTTTTCTTTACGCTTCTGTTTTGATTTTGATGTCTTCCCATTGGTGGATCACAGAATCTATGAAATTCACAGAACCTCAACAATGGCGAACGCTAACCAAATCCGCGCACGGTCTGTGATGTTACAAACTACAAGCTTTTGTTGTGTTGGAATCCAGAACTGCAGTTTTAGGAAAAATATTGTATGCAATTCGCGCGTGAAGCTTCTTTATCGCTCTCGCAAAATAACTGCGCTCCGCTGTGCGTCGCGCAATAAATGTTTTGGCTCAAGCGATAAAGTCGCGCTTCACGCTCTTAATACATAAATAACTATTTTATTTTTGTTATAATTTAAGAAATTATAAATCTTTTACTGGAATAGCGTTTTAGTCTTACAATTTTTTTTGTAATTTTATCTGTTTTCAGAGTGCTTCGTACCGAAATGGTACATTGCAGCTCTGATGTTGAATATCTGGGGAAGCTCCACTGTATTCGGCTAGCATTCCAATGGTTATTCAGAGACGAAGCGTCGTGGAATTGGTTTGCTGACAGTGGACGTCAGGTCCTCACTGATCTCATGATATTTGCTGACAAGGTGAATATGAATTAATCAAATTTTACTGGTTCAGAATAATATCTTTGGGGGGTTTTACATGTAGCTATAATTGAAACAGACATGGAATTTTCCAGTAAATTCTTTTGATCCTCCTTGTTCAGCTGAACTGTAAAAGTCCTCTTACTTTCTTATTGCTGAAGAAATTTTCGATGAAGATGTTTTTGAAAAAATTGAGATCTTTAAATCTGAATGAATGCTATAATGTATAATAGATATATTAATTATAAGAATTTTCAATTTATTATGAAATGGTGAAAATATTGTTGTGTATAATATTGGATATAATATTGTTCAGTGATTCGAACTGAACAATGAGAGGTGTCAATGAAGTTGACTGGCTGCGATTGACGATTGAAGAGGCTGCGATTGACTTAATTTTCATTAACATAAAACATCAAGAATCCCAAGTGCCGAGACGAAAATATGAGTATATACTCAATATACTCAACACAGTAACAGACTCAACTTTATTCAAACATCCATTGTGTTTATCTTAATTTAATTTATACACATAAACGAAAAAACAATTAAAACTAATGGAATACGTCTAATATGTGTCAAGCACATGCCCAATTACAACTAAAGCTGGGCATTCACGTTCCAACTTGTAGTAAGACTTAGTAGGACTGCTAGTTGGATAGTCGACTCCACTCACGCTCCTACTTGCAATCCGACTAGCAATCCAACTTTATTCCTAGTCAGCTGTGAGCTTCGCTCTCGAGCCAAAAAATGTAACCGAAGTTGCCCGAACTTGCCCGAAGGTCAAGCACTGACTGAGATAAGTTGGACGACTTTGATCCGACTCCCCCACCCACGCTCCAACACCGTCGACAGTCGGACCTTCCAGTCGTCCCTCTAGTCCTATCCAACAAGCCCATTTACAGGTACGTTCCAATATCGGATCCAACCTTGGTGGTTGGACTGCAAGTCGTACTGCAAATCGGAACGTGAATACCCAGCTTTATAGTTGACGATATTCACATCGACTGTATCAGTTAATATGTAGACAATGGCAACCACTTTCTCTCTTGTAGGCCGAGGCTCTCTTGGAGTTCTTGTACCAATGGCATACAACAATTTACAATTGTTACAAGTTTTGAAGAATACTTTTCTTGAGTGATTAATAGTTTTCGAATTTTAGGCCAAAAAACCCGAAATAAGACCACACTTCGAGGAAGACTTATTTTTGTTGCCTGGGGTGGGTGAACAAATTAAACATGAACAATGTCTATTCTCACGATTCCCTTTTCTCTTCTTCAGTAACAATTTTAGAACTCCTCCTGCAACGCTTTTTTTTGAGGATGAAACCCACATAGGTCTGAGACCTGTGCATGGGTAATGAGTTGGATGATGGTGATTGATGAGTTGGACCTACAGTTTTAGGTGGGTTCCGAACCACCGGGAAGTGATTTTACAGCAGAGAACAGTGTCTTTTTTGCTGGCCAATCTAATCGGTCACCGTTACTAACAGGACCTACGAGAACACAGCTTATCTCTATCTGACGAATAGATACCTGCTACGGCTCGCGGCTTTCACTTCCCTAAGTTTGCTGCCCTCAGTTTGCTCAGTATACTGTCCTTTTCTGAATTGTACAAAATGGCCGTCTTGTTATATTGCTATGGAAGAATGGGCTGTAATTTTCTGTGTTATCTGCTTGTGTCAATATTGATTTCCGGAAGCGATTAATTACTCTTCTTTTGTTCTCCCCTCGCCTTACAGTTCATCTAGAACTTTTTGGAATGTTATCTTGGCAATTAAAGTACAGGTAGTCTCGATAAATGGAGATTATTCTATTTGTTTATTTTAGAATTCGATAGAACATTATAGAACCCTCTCCGTCTTTCTGGATTATGATAAAATAGTTATTTATATATTAAGAGCGTAAAGTGCGACTTAATTGCAGTATATTGTGACTATATTAGTGAGACTTCTTTTACATTTTATACGAGTGGACTCATACTCTTAGCTATTGTAATACAGACTTGTGCTACATAAGTTTAATTGTTATTTTAGACGTTTCTTCTTGAATTATTGGACAGTTTATTGAACAGTTATTATTTAATATTTGATCGGCCTTTTAATAGTTGGTGATTGATTTTTGTACAGTAATATAGCAAATCTTTATTATCTGAATATTATCAATTTATCTGTTTCTGATATATTTCTTTTGTATTAGAAATAACTGATTAGTGCGTGTTGTGGATAATTTGTGAAAATAAAGTTCGAGTGTTAATTTGAAGTTTTGCCAGCATTATTTTAGAGATAGAACCCGTAACAATATGTTATGCTCCCTCCAATCCCTTCAACCTACTTGTTTACTGCAGAGAATAAATAAGAAATATTCTATTACAATAGCATTTGTTTTTGTAATTTCTTTTCAACATTATCTGATTAAACATATGCTTCATTTATTCATTATTGCTATCCATAGAAATGATACATCATGTAGATTGGTCAATCTTTCTTGTTACCTGATAACAGCACTACTTGTTGGCAGGATCCCAAGGACTTTCTAATAGCTTATGAAGAAATGTTGAAATTTCTGAAAGAAGAGGCGAGTTGGAGTGATATAGAATTGGAGCTGAGCGCTAAGGGCGTTAAAGCGTTGACATTTTTTGATATTGTGATGGACTACATTCTGATGGACGCATTCGAGGACCTTGAAAGTCCTCCACCAACAGTCACCGCTGTTGTTCAGAATAGATGGCTGTCTAATGGCTTCAAAGAGTCCGTAAGTATTTTCATACAATACTGTATATTTATGTACTATGTCAGCATACTCTTATTTGTAAAATTTACTTTTTTAATGTGTATTTTGATTCTTTCACATTTTCAGAATGTAATATGCTGAATGTTATTTTACGGAAAGGAATAAATTTGATTTGATTTGACTTCTACTGCTATTGGTAGTTTCAAATTCGTAAAAAAAACATTAAAAAAATCTTATACTTTTTTACATGAACAAAATTGACGCAACCCCTGAGAAAAAATGCCCGGGATCGACCATTATAGTTTTTAGAATTAATTAATTATTATGATTGATATTATTTTTAAAAAGCGGCGCAGAGCTCCTCAATGATTTAGAATGACAGGAATAATTTGAAAGTAGTCCAACGTCATTCAAAAATATTCAATCCCGCTTTGATATTTTCATGGTATTATCACATCACAGGATGCACAATAAATACTCTTGGACTAAAAACTTGAAACTATGGAAAATATTAGCATTTCTTATTTCTATTGGCATAGTGAAACGAGGAGCAACATGTAAAACAATTCTCAAGAAATTGAACATAATTTACACTTAATCAAGTAATGTTAAATATGGAGTAAAACCTTCCATAAAATTTCTCAGTAACTAAGAATACAAAGGTACCAAAAAGTGGGTGTGGTCCCCGAAAAACTCATAATTTCTATTGCTCAGCTCCGGTTGTTGAATGCGCTCCTAGACCCTTTGCGCTGGGTCTAATGCTACGCGACTGATTCACACACAGATGTGTTTGGTTGTAAGGAGAGGATGATGAAATAAATAAAACATACTAAAGCAAATATGGCTTCTACTGTTTGGGAGATCCTTATGGATATATAGTGAACCTACAATAATTTTAGATAGGCTCTGGTATTATAAACTAATGAAGCAGATAACGTAAAGTCATAGCTGCTCAGTAAGATGATGCTAAAATAAGGCCAAGTTTGATCCGGGAATCGAACCAGTAGGTTCAGTAGTTAAATGCGCATTACAATAACATTAAACACATTACAATAGATGATTGATGATTATGGTGATAATTTTTAATGATTATTGAAAGTTGCAGCCTGGCGTCTCAAATAAGGGTGAGTTTGACGCCAGCTCACTTCACCATGTCCGTCACTTAAATGGAAATAACATCTTTATTTGAACTTTGAATAAAATAACTTTCATTTTTTTGTGATATTTTTAGGCACTTACAACTGCAGTTTGGTCTGTGCTGAAGACTAAGAAATCTATGCTCAAGTATCCCAAAGGCTTCATGGCACACTTCTATGCTATATCTTCACAAATGTCACCATTGATGGCATGGGGCTTCTTAGGACCTGACGAAAAACTGAAAGATATGTGTTTTTGTTTCAAGGTAATATTAAATTTTATGATAAATACATATTTTAATGTTCTCTGGAAGCATTTTCTTCATTTCTATGGCTGAATGACAGCAAAATTGGGTTTTACATTATTTTTGGATGAAAACCGAGAAATAAATTTACATTCTAACGATATAGAGTGGCAATCAAGAAAGAGAAAGTTAAGTTCATTTCAGGCAATCAGTTGAGTTCAAGGTACAACATTCTCTTTGCAATAAGTTCATTTATTTTCTTTCTTTAATAATTATTCTCGTTTTTTCTTCTTTATTCATATATTTTTCTCCCTTTTCTAATTCTTTCTTCCAATTTGTTTCTACTTATTTCATTTGACCACTTTCTACTAATTTAATTACTTGCTCCTTGCTATTGCGCTTTTTGATGCTTTTAATCTCATCAATCTGAACTTCATCATCATTCTCTTTTATTTCATAAGTCCATTATATCACTTATTTCCCAGTTATTCATTTTTCTTTTTTACTTCTCTTTTTTGCTACATAAATTTCATGAGTTATGTTTTATCATTAGCAGATCTTTTTTTTTCTTTTAATTAATCTTTATACTCTATTTCAACTATAATTACTTTTAATGTTATGTAATATATATTTTTGGTTATATTCATTAGTGTTTGCCATAGGTCTTACTAGACCTGGCAACGTAAGATGTAATAAATAAATATCAAGTTGAGTTTCGGCGCATATATTAATCACAGAGGCATTCAGTGTTATGAATGTGAACGTTACCGATATAATGAATTTTTTTTTGTTTCCCAATAATTTTAAATGGCAGGATCCAAAACATAACGCTTAAGAATGTTGCCGTAAAATTAACGTTTCTTTGAATTTTAATTTCATCAAGTTATCACACCATAATAATTGTGGCAAACTTAAGAGTTCACAGACCACCATATCAATTCAACTTAAATTAGTTCTAGACTCTAGGGGCTCATTATCAAAATATTGAATTTGAATATATTTTGAACTTCTTCAAACTATTTTTCCACTATTGAAAATTATTCTAATCGTGGGTTTTTTCGTTACAGGATCAAGTTCTAGGCTACTTGAAAGAAATTTTCAGTTTTCAACAAACAAGGTATGCAACTGTGGAAGAATTGTCCGCCGATATTCTCAATCATGCCAAAACAAGATTTGCCAACATTACCCACAAATTATCATCAGAATCGCAACAAATGTATAAATCCAACAAAGCGCAAGGAACAACGATCAACAAATGACTTGATGTAGACGTCTAGATACTATAAGATAATTTCAGTAAAATAGGTTATAGTCTCCTTCAATGTTATATGTATATTGTAGAGCGCTCTATAGGGCGCTTTCACAATTCCGCATTTTTACTGCAACTTCTCACAAAAATACTGAATCAATTTTTTGTCAGATGGCAAGACCAAAATTGGTCTTTGTGAACTCATCTGATAGTATATTGTGTAATAGTGTATGTTTTATAGTTGAGCTGGGCATTCACGTTCCAACTTGCAGTACCACTTGCAGTACTGCTAATAGTACTGCTAGATGGATAGTCGACTCCACTCACGCTCCTACTTGCAATCCAACTTTATTCCTAGTCAGCTGTGAGCATCGCTCTCGAGCCGAAAAATGTAACCGAAGTTGCCCGAACTTGCTCGAAGGTCAAGCACTGACTGAAATACGTTGGACAACTTTGATCCGACTCCCCCACACACGCTCCAACACCGTCGACATTTGGAAGTCGTCCATCTACAATTCCAACTATCCAACAAGCCCATCACGGTCCGTTTTCGGATCCAACCTTGGAGGTTGGACTGCAAGTGGTACTGCAAATCGGAACGTGAATGCCCAGCTTTAGCCCTGAAATCATGTATTTGATCAAATTGAGCAATTTTTTGACAAAAATCAATACTCTATTATCAAAATTTGTAAAAGTGTGAAAGCTGCGTAAGGGTTCTTGCTAGAGCTTTGATGATTCTATGATAACAAAGACAATTTAATCGTGATTGCCAAGATATTGATCGTCTTCGGTGATACTAGAACGAAAAATGAACACGTTTGATTGATGAGCTTTTATGCTCACTTATTACTCGCTGCTCCTCTGTGCTGAACCCAATCAATCAATCAACCCATTCGATTGACTCCGCAGCTATGCTCTTCTAGACTCTAGTATCGAAGCTACATGCTGAGTGCAAGCACCCCAAATTCAAGATTTACTATCTTTTTTGTTGTAACAATTCGGTTACAATTCTTGTTCTTTAACTCTCTATATTTTATATCTCTGAAATAAAAAAGTTGGCGATTATTGAGCTTCCAACTTGAAAAATCTCTCACTTTTTTGTCAAAAATGACAAATGTTATTTTGAATACTGTAGCTATTTACCTTCACTAGTGAACAGAATAAGTGATATCTTTCGCAATGATAGAAATTCTGATGGTGTACTAAGTTTGAAAATTTATTTTCTTTGTTTGTCAACTCTATAATAGTTTTAGAATCTATCATTTATTTTTCCAATGAGATGGATTTAACCTGAAGAATATAATATAGCTACTGCACTGGAAGTCTAGCACCATATTCAATGGCATAGCAAGGGGGCGCCCCGGGTAACCGTAAGAGGTGTACAAATGGTACAATTGAGTCCATATTTATGCCAAGTATATAATAAGAGAGAGTAGGGGTGTGTGTGTATGTTAGTCTTACGGATTTCACAAAAACGGCAACGATATGGAACACTACATTTGGCACAAAGCTTCCTCTAAACTCAATTTAGAGATCTTCGAAGCCTAATTTCTCATTTTCTTTCTACATTTTTCAAAATGAATGTTAAAATTTCACTTATGGACACTATTACTGTTTTAAAATGAGTTTAGATGATGGAAGCTCATAGAAGCCACATGGACGTCACTGTGATGCAAATAAGTTTCAAGTCTCAAGCAACACATCGGTTCCATATTAATAATGCACTTCCTAATTCCTTTTTTGAAGCTGTATTGGCATTGGCGGTTGAAATCCATTTATCACGTTTAATTTTAAAAATATACCTTCAATCCCGTTGCAAAGCACGGGTAAACCACTAGTTCTGAATAATCACGACGCATGGTGAACCTTTTTCTTCAGTATTTTTTATTAAAATTTATGAAAACGTTTCTGGGTGAAAGCGACTAATCAAAATACTTGAATATAGTTTGGCCAATAGTGTGGTGCTGAAGTTGTGTTTATTTGAATTAGTGATATACTGAATGGTTTTCTTCATCTAGAAAATTTAAATTTATAGAAATCTCATGTAATTTTTCCATAGCAAAATAGTGATTACTTAGGTACAGAGTGGCACCAGTAAAACGGAACGATTTGAGGTGGTGCTTTCAGCGCAAAATGATACTTGAAATACTTCAATTGCTACAGTTGAAGTTTTGGTGAAGAAAAGCGCCGGTCTGCCAGGGCCAGGATGGCGAGAGTTAAATTCAACCGCGTCTTGAACCCTTTCTTATAATTATTGATTTTGTTCAGACAATAGACTAGGATGGCTAGTAGGTCTATGACGATTGACATGTTGCAGCTTAGCGCGTCGCTAATCCCCCCCCCCCACAGCATCATCCTTGACCGTCAATATGCAACTGTACAAATAATTTGAGTTGAAGGAAATGTGCGTTTGTTTCAATTTTTCCCTGTAAAATGACATACAAGAAAGTCCCATCAAAAATAAGAAATAATCATGTTTTAAAAATTCATACTTTCGGGATATTTCAATTTTTATCAGTAAAACTTGTGGTTTCACCATATAAATGAATAAGACCATTATTGTAGTCCACTATATGACCAATATAATGGAAAAGAATCAACCCTATCCAATGATCCGTTATTGAGTTATCGAATTTCTAGTAATCACCCACATTTTGAAACTTTCAAGGTACATGGGGTGTAACTGACCTGGTAATAAATTCTTTTAAATTTAATTTTCTCTCTAAAAAAGACAAGAGAAACATTTTTTGTCTGAGGGTGGGAAAGGCACCGAGTGGATTTTCGGGGACGTTTGGGAAAATACACCTCTAGTATTGGTCCAACACCTGGAAGAGTTTCAGCTTTTCACTAATTACTTGCGACATCAGGCGTTTTTAGACCTTTATTGACTGGGCTAATATTCTCTATACATATGTATCAATTAGGATATAATTTGTGTTGGAGATATCCCACCTATTTGTCAAAATAAGTTTTCCAATACCGCTAAACATTCAATTTATAGATATTTTCAAATTTAGAAAAAAGTGATGTAGTTATAACTGAATTAAGTATTGCTATTCATGAATGTAAGGACAGAGTATTATTTAATTTTAACGTACGTAATTCCCGTTTTGTGAAGTATTACATATTATTTTTCTATTTTAGACAATCATTTGTATTCTAATTACTAATTAAAAGGACTTCTACTCTTTCTAATCAATACGAATATGATTGTACATGGTAGCGGTTCTTTGATATTGATTTGTTCTTCCATAAAACGGAAGTCGACAGTCTAGATAAACGTTTCATAAGAGCTCGTTAATTGAAAGTTTTGCACAAGTCTCAGACTCTGAAAGGCATAGTAGACATCAAAATATATAAATTCGCCATAAAAATTCGGGATGAAGAGTAGTTTGCACTTCCAGTTCCACTGTGGTTTCTAACGAATAATTTTGAGTAGAATTTGAATGTAATGTGTAATGTATTTGATCAATATTATCGTAGTTTTTCATACCTTCTCCTATACAATCATATTTATTGAGAATATAGACGATTATTTAGTCAAAATGTATAAATATTTAGTAATGTCAATATTGTATCATCATTATAAAGATTACAAATTATAGCAATAGTCACCTGTGTTCATGAATTTTGTTATGCAATAGATAGTAACATATTTTAGATATTCACTAACAGTTCAATTAGCTATAATAATTAATAGGCGAGGTATCTGAAAAGTCAGACCTTTTTATAGCATTCACAGGTTGTCTAGGGGTACTCGGGAGCCCAACCTCAGCATACCTAAATTATTGTACATTCCATAGAATTTTGACATGAAATTATGGTGATTTCATAAATATTGTATATTATTTATCATAGAGTAGCATCAATGAAGCGTCAAAGACGAAGAATTATGCAAATTATCACCAATGGACTATTTATTGTTTTTTTTATTGCTGATGATGCCCATATGAGTCCGAGACTTGTGCGTGGGTAACGATTACACATAAATGCCTGACGGTGGAGCGGGATTCGAACCCACGACCTCTTACACGACAGCAAGCTGAAGTTGCGACGCCCCAACCAACTGCGCTAAGCGGCCCGCTTATTTAATTTAATTTTAATTGCATTTTTTGGACATTAGAAGTACAGTGCGTTCATTAAGTCATGCATATCCAAATAAACGAGTCTGTTAGTAGTAGTTTTTATATATTAGTTCTAGTGGCTACCGCAAGATAGCACCACTGGTAATATAAAAAAACAGATGTAAAGCCCATTATTGTGTGTACAGGTTACAGCAGGTCTGCAGTATTGTTTAGATTACGATAAGGTAAACATGTCGTTTTCCCAAGAGCAACGTGTGTTCTTTCTTGAACAGTATTTTACCAGTATTCAACGCCTCCAGATGTTTTCCTGTAGGGGTTATCTTAAAGGAAGGGTTTATAAAAAGAGGCATCATACACTGAATGAACTGAAAGTGAACATTACAACGGAGATTAACAATATTAGTGGCGTACTCCACAGTTTTATCAAACGTGGTAAAACGAATTCATGCGTGCATTGATGAACAAGGCAGCCATTTTGAACATATGTAAAGCCGCGTCTCCACCAACCGAACATGTCTGCCGAACATTGTTGGCGAAAACAAAAAACGGGCAAACATTAAACATATCGGTCACCGAACAAGTTCGTGAGTTCAATTGAAATGTTCGGTCTGTGAGCGAACAGAGACGACCAAAAACAGGTTCCTGCCACTAAACCCACCACACCGATCATAATGTTCAAGAAGGCGTCCACACCAAACCAACTCCAAAAAATGTTCGGCGACATCAGCTGATTCCAGCGAACACTGTTCGCCGAGCATGTTCGGTTGGTGGAGACGCGGCTTAATAAGACATAAAATGTTGGAAAAAACGATATATTTTAATATATAAGTACATATGTTCAGTTAACACCAAATAAAATGCATACTTACTTCACAACGTTTTTGATGTGCGTGACTTAATAAACACACTGTATTATCACCCCATGACAACTCTGTATGTCGGTAAAATTGGACCATAACAAAAGCATAAATTATGTAACAAGTCTACTTTGAGAGGCCATAGACTAATTTATTGTTTGTTTTTATCTTTGTAAAATAATAGCAATACGTTTCTTGAATTGATATTTTCTCGTAGCGGTATTGAATTATCTGACGAATGTGAAAGCCGAAAATTAGACAAATACATCTAGATTACCCCAGGACAACCTGTTGGACACGAGCTTAGGAAACGTCCACATTTATTCGGTTTTACATAGAGCTGCAGCTGCACAAGCCACCGCCCATGGTCGTCTCTACAGTCCGTGCAAACCTTAGATTGCAGTGAGTCTTATGGCAATGCTATTTCATATGGGAGCATGAGCGCACTGTTGTCATTTTTCGTCACTCACATCCTGTTGTTTAATAAAGTGACCGCATGGAGTCAGGTTTTCTATTACTGTATTTAAATATTAATAATTCATTGTTCGGTTACTGTGCTAATTGAAAGCACTTTACTCCATTAGCGTAATACTGCAAACTAAGGTTTGCATAGACTTTAGTAAGTCAGCGATAGCTGTACACTAGCTGTTATTTCAATTCAAACTCTGCTCTCATCAGATTATAGGTTCACATAAAACTAAGATTTCAACTTGAAGTGTCACTTTCAATGTTGATAATACATGATTAATTAACAGTTAATATAAATTGACTACAAATTTAGTATATTTTGGAAAAGAAATCACTTGAATACGTTTAGCAAGCTCTACGAGAAATGGCTACCAATGTCGGACGTTCCTGACGCTCATGGCTAAAAAAAATAAGTTTTCCTGATACGAATTTGTATAGTGAAATAGTGTGAAACTAATATGGATCATGATCCTATCAAACTGTGTGTGTATTATATAGCTGTTCTCAAATGATTACAATAATAAATTTTCTTTAATTTATGTCAATTTCTATGCTGTATGTAGTGTAGTCTCTTTCTTTTCTTTAATAGAAATTAATATAACTATAAAGAGAGGAGTACACAGATGAGGAATGAGTTAGTTTGTGATTTATATGTTGTATACTTTATTAAATATTGTGCATACTTTGTATTTTCTGTATATTCGTTGTAAAAGTTTTGTTATTTTTGTAGTACTCATTGAATTAAGCCAAATAAATAATGCCTTTGAAAGAGGTTGTTTTACATGAAATATTGTTTAATCGCATTCATCATCTATTAAGCTCGAACAATAAACATGTTTAATACGTATTTAATTATTATTACTTTATAATTATGAAACGGGGTACAAGAAAAACTTAGGGATGACATGAGACATCCCTATTTGACCTTGACCGAGGGGTAAAAAGTTCGGGTAAACGGCTACACAATTCAAGCCAGGAAGTTGGAATTTAGGGACTTTCGACAAACTAGGTTTTTTACATGAAACTTACATTTTTTGAAAAATTCATATACCTCTTTTATGGGAGGTCAGTGAATGCCGAATAATAGAACAATTCAAGAGAGTACCGATGGATTCGACAATTATTGTATTCTGAAGTGAATATATAATACTGACATTTTGATTTTGGATGAATGAAATAATAAAATCCGAGGAGCAATATAATTTAGAGTAGAATATGAAAATAATTGCCAGACACATTATTTATTATTATTATTACATGTGGGATTCTAACCACCACGCCGAGGAATCAGAACTTCAGTCTCACGCGTTATAGCACTCGGCTATCAGAGGGTTTGAAGTATTGAAATCCTGGGCATTTTATCTTGCTCAAGAAGTTGACTCATTTAAATTTCCCCTTCGTTTTCATTTTGTCCGCCACTTCCTATTTAACTGAAATACGTATCGAGTAACGGATTTAAATTTCACATTGAAATTTTGCACTGATACTTGAACCTGACTCTTCGATTAAAAATATTGCGCGGCTCATTAAATTTCATATTTATCAAAATAAAAAAACTTAGTTTATTCGTACATTTCGATATTAACTAGAGACTTGACAAGTGAATCTGTCCCTTTTATTGTATTTTATTGACCATAAACAACCAATAAAAATTACAAAAAAAAACGCCATTCCTCTGACCAGTTTCATTCTAATTGTGAAAAAAAAAAACAGCTAGATGATAATTACAGTTTTCTTGCTATTCAGTATCTCAGTTATTTGTAATATAATCTTCAATGATGAGACATCATTTATCTATCAAACCGGATTATTCAATTATTGTGAAGTACAAGTGTATTTGTGCAAAATTATCTCAATAAATGAAAATATCCCCATTTCCCTATTCTTTTACTAGATACGAGCCATTTTATAGAATAATACAACAATTTGATACATTCTAAACTAATAAGCTATTGAGTAATCTGGTGAAACATTCAGTTTGAAATTGAAAAATATTTATTTTTACACTTGAAATACAACGAAGTTCAAGTATGATTAATAAAAATGATTAAATGAAATAATTATCTTCCTTATAAAAATACTTATTCTCCACCATAGAATTTGGCCAACTTGTTACCAGGAATAGTAGTTCTCTGAATGGGCTTGCCACCCTCTATAACACCGAGACGAACCAATCCGCCGCTTGATCCATCGCGACTCATAGCAAGTGTCAGAGCTGTAAACAAAGTAATACATAAGTACTATTAAAAACGGTCATATTGTTAAAGGCGAATAAATGAAAAAAGTGCATTTTCAAACAAGCTAGTCTATGTAGAATCAATCTACTATGGAAAAACTACAATTTCAAATGTTTGATCATAATCCCCCCATTGTTTGCTCATACTTTAGAATATTATATTGGGGGGGACATCATTTTCTTTATACCTTTTATTAGGTTTTCAGTCAAGTAATTTCGTAAGCACACAATACAGGAATTTTACTTAATGATGCACCCATGCGATTTGAAACTTGTGCGGGCGTAATGGGTTGAATGATGACAAAAAATATCCAAGGCTGAACAAGATTCGAACTCGAAACCGCAGGAATAGCAGCCAGCCAGTGTTATTTAATCACAGACAAGCGCTCCAACCGTCTACACTACCATTGCCTTTTCTTGGTGATGGAGCCCACATAAGTCTGAGACTTGTGCGTGAGTAATAAGGTGAGTGATGGTACAATGATGCTATGAACGATAAGCTCGTTGGCTTCCGAACCAACGGGTAATTGATAATAAATTCGTAAAAGTAAGTTTTACCTTCAATATTTTTCATTCTAAAATTTTTAATGGATAAATTTGAAGTATCTAACACAAATGGTTTAAGTGACATTATTAAGTAAACTGAATTGAGGATAGAAATGAAAAGTTGAATGTCTTGTTTATTTGATGCACAATATTCTTATACGAAAGTTAATAGGAAATGACAACTAGAGCACCTAGAAAAACTAGAAAGAATTAAGTTTTGCTAACTACTATACACAGAGTTGTCGCCGGGCAACTTAGCATACTACTTAGTAATCAACTTGAAGAGGACTTAAATGAACTTCTTTAACTCTTATCCGAAAGAGAGAACCGGGTCCTCCGTCTGTATAATACTCACTGTAAACATCTCAACATATTCCATGATCAAAGACAGTTAAAAACTAAATGCATACGTTTAATAAATCAGGAAAATTAATACTGTATGCATTTCGAATCTATTCATGAGTTAGTCCATACCCCTTCATCTTTTTCATTTTCCCTTCTTCATATAGTTTGTGATTCCCTCATTCAGGTTACTCATTACTTTATAACCTTAAAAAGGAAGGGGAAAATCAATCTTCTAAATCTCACAATATTATCTCATTATCGCTCATTTTCATTACTGTTCATTATATCTTCGTTGATAATCAAAATTTCAAATCTTCTTCGTTGATCATCAATAGATTCTACTTATTTTTCATTTATGCTGTATTTTAATTTTAAAATAATGTAAAATGTAATTCTTTTATACAGGCCATTTTAATTATGTATTGAAATTAACTGTTGAATCAAGATGGCAAGTTGGGTTAAATCCCGTATGCCTTCAATGTAACTGTCTTTCAAATAAATAAATCGAATAAATAAACTCACTATTGCTGACAAGTCTAATGCATTCGTCTTTTGGCATATTGGGCTTGAAGTTGGCGTCGATGTATCCCAGTACATAGGAGCTGCCTGATCCTCCCATGCTCACTCGTTCACGCACTATCATACCGCCCAGTGGAATGTCATACACCTGTTCAAATCAACAATACAATATAATTATTAAATTTAATAATGTAAAACATTACATTAATTAATACATTTATTCATATATACTTTGCTTTCGTTTATCTCCAACCATTCAAATATTTGACAAATTATTACCTGTTGCTGACAATCTGGTGCATGCTTCTTTACAAACTACACTTCAATAGTATTAGTATTTGAACTTATTGCAAATTACCAAGTCGAAGGTACGTTTCCCTAGCGACGCTACAGCGTTATTGCGCTGGCACAGTGACGTCACCTCTTGAAGGTACACACTGTGCATGCGCAAATCGTGTGTAGCTAGCAGCTTGACAAGTTTATGACGTCATTGAGCCAGCGCAACAACGCTGTGCGAAACATGGGAAACTTACCATAAAATATAAATATTTTATAGAAAAATTGCATGGAATTAGTTGCTCATAAAAGCCTTTAGATCGATTTTATTGATGATTGTTGAAGTTAATCTCAAACTAAAAATTGATTTTGAATGAGTAATTTAGTAAAAATGTTTATTAGAGATTTAATTGCTTACCTGTCCACCTTTAATACTGTCCCATCCAGCTACAATGATACCAGCCGTTAGTTGACCCCTGTAAGAGTAGCACATCTCCCGGAAAATTGCTGCAGCCGTTTCCACTAGAGGCTCCTCTCCAAGTTCCGTTCTGAAAAACAATACAAACATCACTTACAAGTTTCAAATTCATATTAAAGTGCTATAATTACAAATAGAACAGTTTTATTGAAGCGACAATTTCAATACAAAGCACTAAAATTCACCTAGTCCAGCTATTCCACCTTTTAGTAAAGTTATGCATAACTATGTTATCTATTCATATGTATTACTGTGCAGAACTGACCTTTTTGAGTCGCGGCGGACGCGTTTCGAACTATGTTGTTCTTCTTCGGCGCTTGGTTGCAGACTGACTAGTTTTCTGGTATGTAAGGTCTGGTGGTTGTAGGAAGGTAGTGGGAGGAGTGGATGTGGTGGGGGAAGTGGGTGTGGTGGAGGTGTTTTTTAGGAGGGATTTGTGATGATGTTGAAGAGGGTATGAGATTTGAAATTAAGTTGGTCATTGAGTATGAATTGAGGATGTGAAATGGAATGTTTGTAAATTTCGAATTGTTCAAGAGTATTGAGTTTTTGACTTTTGGGGGCAATGTGAAGGATGTGGAGGTTTTGATCAATGTTGGTGAATGAATGATTTTTTGTGAGTAGATGTTCAGCATAATTTGATTTTACATACATATCCTTCTGGTTCAGTAAAAAAAAAAACTTATCCATATTTAAATCAAAAAATAACATAATAACCCAATCAATTCTATCAAAAAGTCTTGTTCATTAATATTCTTCATTTAATGCATTTATTAAAAAAACAATTGTGATCATTAATTGAAATATCAGTTTTATCACATTCCTGAAAATTCCCTTACTTGTGATATGTTCGCTTTTGCATGTCACCTCCTCAACTGTAGTTCCAACTCATCAACCACCATCATACAATTCATTACCCACGCACAGGTCTCATACCTATGTGGGCTTCATCCTTTAAAAAAAATGTATGATATTGTTTATTATTTCAATTTAGTACAAGAAGATAGGCCTAATTGTTAATGGACTACCTATGAATTATTTGAAAAAACAATGCAAAGATGATTATTGAGCATGCACTTACGAGTAGAAATCCAGGTGGTATGCGACAATTTCGGCGACCGCCTGAGTGTCAGCGGCTGCGCCAGAACGACAGCAATAGATGTTGTCTGTGACTCTGGTAAGTTTGTCGGTGACACGACTGGCAATGTAAGACCTGAAACATTCACAATGAATTGATGACATATAAATATTATTTATTTTAAAAGCATACTTTCAATAGGCTATAGATCGATTCACCTTCTTTTTTAACATGTTATTTAGTTATTGTTACAATAAATTGTGCTAGCTTACATCTCAAGCTACGAAACCTTCCATTTAATAATTATGTCACTTGTAATCTAACCAATCATAACTATCAAAATGCAATTCTTAACCCCGGTTAATAATTAGAAAGCAGTAACTTTCCGATACGGTACTGGATTTTTTCAGTACTGGTATATCATTGCCATGGAGGGGCCCATACAGCATACTGCCATGTAAGGACACTCAAACGCTCTCCAAGTGAACAAAAACCAATCTAACACATAATCGACAATCAACCAACTACTATAATTAACGTCCAGAAATGCAAAATCACCCCGTAACGTAACTCCGTCCCATAACAGAACACATTAACACAGCATAGATTAATCTTCCTGCAACAGTACACCTTAAACGCCGTTATGGTGTGATGCTCCATGCCTGGATGTAGCTTAATGTGAGCACTCTTGCTGTGTGATCAATTGGTGTAGTCACATGTAATAGCATTTTATGTGAAAATAATCTGAAAATGATATATAAAACTAAGACAATCTTTTTCAATAATATTATTAAAGCGATCATTAATTTTCAAATCTATGCAATTGTCAAGTGAGTACCGTAATTCATCATCACAATCCCAATCAAGGCGCACAATACCTGACAGTAATAACATGGACAGTCCGGTGCCGCCGAATTACGCAGCTTTGATTGATAAATTGACACTTACTTACTCGATCAATCTACTATGATGCTAGTTTTCATCAAGGGAAAACATTTTTGGAGAAGTCAACGAACGACACTGGATCATTGTCCTTGTATCTGACCATAAAACCACTTACCCTGTAGTAGTTCGCGAATCAGCTCCAATAACGACACCACCATCGTATTCAACAGCCATAATAGAAGTCTGCAAAGAAAATAACAAAAATTCTCATTAGGTATAATTACAATCCAAGTAACATGCCAAGAAACCTATAACTTAAGCTGCGTTAATATATATATATATATATTTTTTTTGAGTTTTAGTGCCTGGTAAGGAGTTGGACCTACAGTTTTAGGTGGATTCTGAACAACCTGGATTTTACAGTGGAGAACAGGATCTTTTTGCTGGCCAAACCATAGGGTCACCCTTACAAAAAGATCCAAAGCGCTCGTGACTTATATCATCTGACTGAACAGATACCTGGCACGTCTTGCGGCTAATCATTTCTCAATGCAGAACAATGCTAGAAGTTATTTCTCAATGCTAGAAGTTAATCAACTTACAAACAAATTGAGATAAATGTGAAACCAATTTAAGAGATATTAATTTTATCTTCTATACAATTGATTAATTTTACTGTATTTACACAACAATTATTCATAAAAATTAATTACTCCTGAAAATTCAATGATTCAGCGGCTTTAGTTTTTATAACCTCAAAAATGCTACTTACTCCCGTACTGAGCTCCTCATTCATCCAATCATTTGGATTCAAGTTTGATGTATCAACATTCATGATGAATTTGTTAATTAAATTTTCAATAAGTTGAATACGGATTTCTATTTTCGGTTCTTTTCCTAACAATAAATAGACAGATTAGAGCACACAAATAACCAAGAAATCTGGTACAACGAGCTGTACGAGTACGAGTGAGGAGTGACGAATCAGACGAATTAACTCGGCCAAATTAATCCTAGATCGTGAATCGTGAACTCATTAAACTGAACTGAACTGATGCCATATACATATTTCAGTAAATTGATGAATTTTAAATCGGAATTTAATTCTTAAAATTATTTTTCATAGTTTATATCAATAATTATCAAAAATTCTGGAATATGTTGACCATCTTGTATTCCAGAGCAATGGCGTTGAAATCGGCGGAGAATTCAAATACACAATAAATTATGCCATTTTATGTTTGAAGTTTGAACAAAGATTCAGTTTGTTTGAACAACATTAAAGCCTAATAATTGTTGATTCAATGAAAGCAGATTTGCTGCAAATTATTAGAACTCAACTATAATTATATTAAAATTGGTTTTGGAGCTTGAAAATGAAATAGCTTACCTACAATATCTTTTAGGAAATACCTACAATTTTTACCTTTTTACCTACAATACCTACATAGGAAAAACCCAAATACTAATTAGTTAATTATCACACAAGAAAATCAATAAAGAAACAAACTCTGTTCAATAACGTTCAACTACTAATGAATTTACTATATCACTGTACAAAAACTAATTAGAGGTAGGTACTAATAAAATGTCAATGGGCCGATTGATTTATCAAACGGCCGATCGGCTTTTTATCTAACAAAATAACATCACTGAGTTATATATATATTGCCATTATGACGTTTATCACAAAAAACGTTCGAAAAACTGACTCACAAAAACAGCCATTTATAAAATATTTCTGTTTATTCTAGAAGTCTCCACAAATTTATGGGTCATTTACTGGAACATTCTAGAAATGCTTTTTTTATATGAAAGTGAGGAAGACAAAGGGAGGACCGAGATGAAGACAGAAAAACAAGTGCATATTATAATATTATCAGTGAAACCGGAAGCACTGTTGAAATTCTCCCCTTACTTTGCATTTCCTAACAGTATTATCTACGTGCTAGCACCAGCACTGAATTCCACAGATTCCTATTTTCCTGCCCCCCCCCCCCGCTGAAAATTGAAAAAAATTATAAAGAAAATAAGATACGGTATAGCATCGCTGATAACAGATGAGGAAATACTGAACCTATATGCCAGAAAACAAAATACAATTATCCTTGTCACTTGAACAATGTAAGTTAGACATTATAGTTGTCTCAAATTATTAATGTAAATAATAAATACAACTATGATTTAGTGAGCCCCCTGGGCTGGAGAACTCGCTGTGTAGTAAACAATAACTAATTTTGCCAAGGGTGTGGATTATATTAAGTTGTGCTATTCTGCGTCCCCCCCCCCCCAAATATTCATCCAGTTTCGATAGCCAAAATATATCATAATTATACTGTACCAGTAGTTCTGTGAACAGTGTAGACCTCACGCCCAAGAATAAATGAGGGTGCTTGTACAGAGGAACATACTCGATGTAGGCTACTCAATAATGATCAACATTGCAAAATCAAATACATTATGTTATTCTTATAAATGACTAGCTGGCCTGACGCGCGTTGCTGCGTTCTCATAAAAAATTCTCCTTGATGTTATTTTTCGCCATCACCCACTGAGATCTGAGATTACACTTCAAATTGCAACCTTTTAGGACTATTAGGGAAGTTAGTCCTAAGGGCTCTTCCAGCTGATCAGAGAGGCCTCCTTCGTTATTTTCTTACTCACCACCTCTGAATGAACATTTCAAATTTAAACCACCTACCACCTTAAATTTAAACCATATTTTCCAGCTTAGGGTGGAAGTTAAGTTTTTAGTTTTATGATTCGCCACCTCCCACTAAGGTTAAATTCGAATTTTAACCTTCTAGGACTATAAGGGAAGAAGTTAGTCCTAGGGCTCTTCCAGACGATCATAGTTTCCTTCGGTTTTCCGGTCCTTCGTTGTTTTCTTAATCACTACCTCTGAATGAAGAAACATTTTAAATTTAAACCTACGACTATAAGGATAGAAGCTAGGTATTTGATTTTATTATTCGCCACCTCCCTCTGAGGCTTCATTTCATATCTCTAGCTGCATTGGTTAATAGATGTCATCAACCTGGCATAATTACATTTCATCATACCCAGTCATATTATGTTTCCTACATACTGCAAGCACAGACAACCTAACTTGTCTGTGTAATTTGTCTGTGTTGTTCTGTAATCTGTGCTGCAAGGCTCCGACTACACGGTACATGCAAAGTCTTTGCGTTTCAGACGGCGTAAATAACGCCGATATGGGGGTGCCATATGATTAAAAACTGTTGACTTCTATCAGCTGTTCCTTTAAGGATAATTTCTTCTTTTTGTGTCCTTCAGCGAGGCCTTTTTAACTCCCAAACTTCACAGGAACCATCTCGGGACTATTCTACATTGTGCCTGAAAATTTCATAAAAATCGGTTCAGCGGTTCCGGAGTCTATAGGGAACATACATACATACATTCATTTATATATACATTCATTTGTATATACTAGCGGTACCCGGCGTGCGTTGCTACGCCAGTGGCAGCAATGAGAGGGGGCATAGTGGGCTGTGATAATGAGGAATGCGTGGGGCAGGTAGACGGGCTATGCCCAAATAAAAACACACCTAATTTTTGTACATATTTTGTAACAATATATTTTCAGGAATTTTATTAATTGTACATGTTTTTAAAAAAATATAAATTGTAAATGGATATTGATATTGAGATTGATATTTACAAATAAGTTCAAGTTAAGCTTGAAGTTTTAAAAATGTAAAATCAATATTTTAGTTCATCTTAAAAAGATCTACCGAATAGTAAAAAAAATATTTAAAAAAGTATGACTACCAACCCCCCCCCCCCACCTCACCACCCAGAAACAATGGGGCACTTTGAACTCCGAATTTTACAGGAACTATCTCAAGACTATACTGCATTGCACCTCAAATCTACATCAAAATCATTTTTTCCAAATTGTAATATTCATAATTTCACTTCTTTGACCCCCCCCCCCCCCCGGTCATATCACTCAGGGGGTGAGGGGCACTTTGATTTCTCAAACTTCAGAAACTATCTGGGACTATTGTACCAGAAAAATATCAAAGGGAACAAAAGCAGTTAGATCACAAAAATATCAAAGGGTAAGTAAGCAGCCCCTCCTCTACTCGCGGAAAAAAATGGGGGGCTTTGAACTGCCAAACTTCACAGAAACTATCTTGGGACTATTCTACATTGTGCCAGAAAATTTCATCGAAATTGCTTCAGCGGTTAGGACACAAAATATCAAAGTATAAGTATGCCCCCCTCCCCCCCGGAGAAAAAAATGGGGGGCTTTGAACTGCCAAACTTTACAGAAACTATCTTGGGACTATTCTACATTGTGCCAGAAAATTTCATCGAAATCGCTTCAGCGGTTAGGACACAAAATATCAAAGTATAAGTATGCCCCCCTCCCCCCCCCTTAAGAAAAAAATGGGGGACTTTGAACTGCCAAACTTCACAAAACTATCTTGGGACTAAGTTATTGTACATTGTGCCAGAAAATTTCATCGAAATCGCTTCAGCGGTTAGGACACAAAATATCAAAGTATAAGTGTGCCCCCCTAACCCCCGGAGAAAAAAAATGGGGGGCTCTGAACTCCCAAACTTCACAGGAACCATCTCAGAACTATTCTACATCGTCACTGAAAATTTCATTGAAATCGGTTCAGCGGATTCTGAGTTCAATTAGGACACATAAATATTAAGAGGTACAGTAGCCTACGTTTTACCCCCAGAAAAAAATGGGGGGCATCATGAACTCCCAAACTTCACAGGAACCATCTCAGGACTATTCTACATCGTCCCTGAAAATTTCATTCAAATCGGTTCAGCGGTTTCGGAGTTTACTGGGAACATACATACACACATTAATTTTTATATATATATATATATATATATATACATCTTCCTATAAAAGTGGCAGCCGTAGGTAAAACATACTTTTGGCAGCCACCCTTGGGAGTGGAGTATATGTTGTTTTTTATCGTGAATAGTGTCTTAAAACATCAAATTTAGGTCCAAAATCGGTTTTTCATTCTGATAAAATCAATGAATAAAATGTTGCCTAACATTGTGCGGTTGTACTATCATATTGGCAGCCATCAACTTTCAGGTATTGTGGCAACCATTTGTATATTTTTAAATTGCGTTTAAAGTGGCAGCCAGTGTATATATTTTTTTACAAATTCCAGCAATATGACAGCCAGCGACGTTGCCAATTTTATCATCAACAATTTATAACAATATTCTCAATCAGGCGTCATCAGCGACTTCCCCCCAGTCTTTCCTTCAGCCATTGTTAGTTCATCCCTCTCACTCACTACTCTTTCTCTCACAGAGGAACGGATATCAAATTGAGGTACGCTAGGCACATGTTCAGGGGCAGCAAGCTTCAGGGGGCGGCAAGTCCAAAGAAAGCTAATGGCTCGAGCAGTTTCTTGATAACGTTCTTTGTTTTTCAATCATAAGCATTCAAAGCTAAAAGTTAGATTTGCTTCAACTTTGAGCATGCACCGCAACATCCATTTTATTATTTTTTCTGGTTAGATAAGATCATTTCCAGGAAAAAGTGGTACTTATTTAATTATTAATTTTTTACTCAAGTCTTTATTTTAAACCTGGAGGGCGGAGTTAGGACGCAGCCGGTCCTCTCTATGCACTCATCCTTCCATATATAACATCATCCTTCCATAGTATTGAATGAAAAACTATGATTAAGTATTGCAACAACCTTACTAGTGTAACTTAAATTTAACCTGAGTTGCTACTTTATCGAAAATGCTTAAAGTAATTAACTACTTTAGCCTATTTAATACTGAATGTCAAATTTTCATCACATTATCATGGAAAAATACAAGTGAAACAATTGGGGGAAATGCACTTTACAGTGGGTTCTACCTCCACCATGTACAATATTATAATACTCTATCTCTTCTTTGGTTGGTTCTACCGGTTTTATTGTGAACACAATTTTTGAAAAAATTATGATACATATAAAAAAAGTGTTTGAGATGTTATTTTCTTCCTTAACTTCACATTAAAATAATGTTTCATACATTACGACGACCTCGAGATAGGAAAGTTGAATCAAATATCACAGACAAAACTTGCAATAATGCAAAAGTTTGGATTTTCGAATTCATAAAGATAAGCATAAATTTTTCACCAAGAATGACCCAGATATGCATTATAATCTTATTGATTGTGTAAGGTTCCACAATCATAAACATAATTATATTTTCACAAAATTATCCTGTTCATGAGACTAGGGTGATTATAGGATTCGAATGTAATGGGTAAATGAGATTGTCAATTTGATGCATGAAATATTTTGAAAAATTAGTTAGTTTATTGAAATATTTTTGTACATAGGAATATAGTTTATAATATGTGCAATACATAAATATAGTGTCCCAAAAATAGTGATCCTAGTACCGCCACGGTATCCTACAAGCTAATACAAACAAAAAAAATTACCTTAGAAAAAATTGCAATTTCCTCTCAGGTTTCCTGTAATCTGTCATTTCGTTTTTCCAAGTATTATTTTTTTTTAAATACTTTTTGATGGCTTATTCGGGTATGAAAAAATACGGGAAAACAAAGGGGAAATTGGCATTACTTCTATAAGGCTATTTTTGTTGGTTTTAGCTTGTAGAATACCGAGGTGGTACTGGGATCACTATTTTTTGGTGACACTCTTCATAAAGAAACATAATTAATTTGCAGAGATATTATCCTAGAAATCCTTCTCATCAAAGGAACCCAAACATATCCAGCTACCAATGATAATATAATAGAATCAGGGGTTAATTTCAAACGGGAACGCAAGATAACGGCGTTTTCTTACCTCCCAAAAGTGCCGGAACGCAAGGGAACGCTCAGTTTGCGCTAATCTGATTCCGAAGGTGTCTCATTTAATTATTTATTCAGATAATCATACTAAATATTGCGAATAATAATAAAGTACTGTAACGTAGGGCGAAGCAAGATCTGTGTACTGTATATAAATAAAAATGTAAAGAAGGCTTTATTTGTTTTTATTTCACCATTAATTAAAAAAGTATTTTGGTTAATGTAAGCTTCATACAAAATTGTTGGTGCAAATCGAAACAAGTTTATAGGAAATTTAGAGTAGGCACCGAAATGTTAACGGGGTGGGGAGAGGGAGTGAGGGAATGTTTAACTAGGCCTTAGTAGAAAATAGAGAGGGTGGTTTATAAGAATAAATAAGCGTTCCCACACCTAAAATTTTAGAAATTAAGCACTGGATAGAATATAATTTGCAAGATAGTAAAAAGTCACACAAATCAAGACATAAGCTAATTTGGAAAACATCATAAATTTATTTTATGTCAATAAAGATATTTATTTATTTAATGGGGTCCGGTCCCAATTAGTGATAATTGGAGTTCTACTGTATCAGATCGATCAATGATTCATTGTTATAAAGAATAAAAAAGGAAGATGAAAAATGTATTCATTTGATTTGAATAATAGAAACTGCAATCATATACGAAAGTGTACAAAACAAATATTTAAAAATGAATATCCAGAAAATTATTGTTATTAATATTATAAATAATAACTCAAGACTCACTTATGACATAACCAGAAAGATTATCTGTTAAAAACAATCATGTAAAAAAATAGTTTAGATATAAATAATTTAATAGCGTAATGTAACATAAAAATAGGTTATAATAAAAAAGTAGTCAAGAGTTGAATATTGTTATTTAATTCTGTAGGCCTATCCAAAGCGGATAATTATTTTGTGCAATAAAAATTGTTCATATCTCCAACATATTTCAGTTTTCGCGTAAAAAGGAATCAATTAGGCTGTCTTCAGTATAATAGTGATGTTTGAACTGGGTGGTTTAATTGGAGTCATCCAATAGTGTTGCTCTGCGGAGATTTTTGTCCAATCCTATCACTTGGCGCCGAGCAGGCAGCGAAGCGGGAGATTTGAAACTTCTCGCAAAGCTCAAGAACTCCTGTATGGTTTTCCAGCTTAAAAGGGTTGAAGAGAACATGGGAAAATTCTACAAAAAATCATGAACGTTTCCCTTCATACTATTAACATTCCCATGAATTTTTAAATCAATCTGTCCAAAATTAACCCTCCAGAGACAATGTGATAATCAAGGACATATGAGACAACGTGGGGTCATTTTGACCCAACATCAAAATAAGGTGCAAGGAGTAACTGAAAAAAAGGAAAATCTTTAAAACCCAAAACAAATCAATACCAAATCTTTAATTGAATATTCTTAAGAACCAGTAGAAATAATTGCATACAGTAGTAACATTGTCCACTTTGCACAAATCAGTTGAAATCATAAGTTTGAAATGATGAACTCCTCAATCACAAGAAAAAGTAAATTTAATGTAACTTCCCAAAAGAATTTTAGATATTTTGAAAAGAAAAACAGGACTACCCAATGCACATTGCACAATAAACTAAGAGCAGTCAAAATCACAAAAAATTCAAAATAACATTATAACAATAACTACAAATAACTTTGACAATAAACTACTGAAATACAATACCTTACATAAAAAACATGAAATACAGTAAATGACAAACAATGAGATGAAAAAAAAATCAAATTCTAAAAGTAAATGTCATCTGAATAGATTAATTACAAAGGCAGGTAAGTATGTACTAATCTGCTACCACATCTGAGTAACTCCAATCGCATCATTGTTCTTCATTCTTGTCCACTTCTGGTTCACATCTAACACATACCCTTCTGACTTTTTCATGTAGCCCACAAGTTGGCTTCTTACATACATCACAGGAGTTATATGTTTTACTATCATTGGTGCAAAGGTGACATCTCTTTCGGGTCCCTGGTTGGCCCCTGGCAGGACGGCTAGGGGCAGATTGTTCTTCTGGAAGCCCCAGAACTGTCTTTATTTCATTTCGTAATATCATGGGTAGTCTTGGGTTCATTGCTCTTGCCTTCATAAAAGGCTCTACTAGTGAGTATGCCAATTGTTTCAAAAAATCAGATCGGCTAGATCCTCTGGCTGTGTGGTTGTTGAGACAGTACAGAACAAAAGAATTTATGGCCGCAGCATCAAGTACTCCAAAAAAGTAGCGCATTGGCCATCGGTTGCTACATCTTTTTGTTGAATAAGAGTGAGACAACTTGTCAAAAACGTCTACTCCACCTTTTGTCAAGTTGTACATTTCAACAATGTCAGGTTTCTGCGATTCTGGGTTGACAGTTCCAGTGTCATGCATAGAAGATAGCAGGATGACATTCTTGTTTTTCTTCTGGTGGTATGATACCATTGTCTTGTCAGGTTGATATAGAAACCTTGATGTTCCCAGTGGTACACCTTTGACTGCTATGAAAGATGGTGGGATTTCACGATTATTTTTCCGCAGAGTGCCGACCATAGTGAGTTTGTGTTTGCATAGCTCCTCACACAGCTCTATTGAGGAAAACCAATTATCACATGTGATGTTGCGATTTGTTTGCCTGAAAGGTTCTGTTAGTTGAAGGACATACTGTGTAGGTAAAAGCAATCCTTTGCTACGTATAGTGTCCCTCCCAATGTAAGGGATACCTCCACAGAAAAAGAAGGTCCTGGCGTCACAAATAGATACTATCTTCAGTCCATACTTATCAGGTTTGGATGGCATATACATTTTGAATGGGCACCTACCCCGAAAGCTCAACAAGGTCTCATCTACTGTAAGGTATTCTGATGGCGTATAGTACACTGAACAGTTTTGGTTGAACATGCTCCAGAAGTCACGAAATGGTGCAAATTTATCAGTAATTCTTCTTTCCTCTCTGGTGGCTTTATCATCAAATCTCATGCAGCGGAGGAGGAAAAGGAATCGGTTCTTTGACATGGTGGCTCTAAAAAGAGGTGGTCCATACACTCGAGAAAATAGGTCGTTGACATTCAGATTTGATCCCCTCAAAACACCAGCAAAATATAGAAGGCCCAACAATGCATTCACTTCAATAGCATCCGTTGGTCCAATGTAGCGCTGGTCAGATCCATACCCAGCTTTTTTGCGCTCTATCTCCTCATTAGTGTGTTGTACAATTATGGAAATCATTTCGAAGTTGATGAATAATGACCATAAACGTACCTGATCGACTACATTTCGGGCATCTCCTTTGGGACCAGGCAAATGGGTGATAATATTCCTCTGAGGCACTCTGATGTGTTTGCTTGGTAAAAGGTTGGCATCAGTCCAAATTGTCTCTCCATCCTTACCCAGCAAAAAGTTTCGGCAATCTTCTCCATCTTCAGTTTCCATGTTTGAAATTTCATGTGGAGATTGGTCCTGTATGATCAGGTTGTCATCAGGATGAACATCAAACTCGTCTTCTTGGTCATCATCATTTGGCAGTATGTTGTCATCATCATCACTGCTGTGAGGAAAGTATTCATCATCGCTGGTCTGGAAATCACTGTTTAAGACCCTCTCCACTTCCCGTCTAATCTCTTCATCAGTTGTGAAAAAAACGCTGTTAGCCATGGCTGAAACAATACAAATACAAGTGAGTTCAACTTCTTTCTCAAAGAACCAGCAAAGGAACAAGAAAAAGAAAACAATTAACTGGAGTAAAACTAAAAGAACAAAAAGTCCCAGTCAGGTACAGTGTTGGTGAAAGCGAATTTTCAAATGAACTTCACACCCAGTTTCAATCTTTACAGCTTCCAAAATAACAAAAAATAAAAAACTTTTTTTGAACCCATTTTCAACCCATAACACCTGATGGGGTAATGAAATCATTCTCAAAACCATCTCAATCAATACATCATTCAAAAAACAATACCGCATATGCATATATTGCCAAAAAAAGTACTTTTTATTTTTTGGACTAATTTTTTTGAAATTTTGACCCTTTAAAACCGTATAATTTGGTTGGTCAACAAACTTCACCTGTTGATTGAGAAGATAGATTTTTGAGCCAAATTTGTGATATCTGTGATGCATGAAACAAATATAGGTATAACAATATTTCAAAATTCGAAGATTTAATTTTTTTTTGAGACAACAGCTAATTTTTCTATGAAAATTTACTAAAACGAGAAAATTCTGAGTCATATGGATCACAACAGCAGAGAAATAATGAAGCCAAATCAGCAAAAATATGGAGAAAATTCTACTAACAGAACAGACAACGTCGGGTCATGTTGACCCAGACCACGTTTTCCCTAACTATTTTTTATAGTGACAAGGACACTCACCTCTGAGACTGGTTCCAACGTCGCTGGCGTCAGCAGCAAGACTGGATTGACAGCTACTCAAAGCCACAACGCCCTCCCACTTATCCCCCACCGCCTATACGCGTTCCCCCTCCGTACGGGTCACTTTGACCCACACGTTGTCTCTGGAAGGTTAACAAAGTTATAAGCGTTTTTCAAATTTGATTCTAGTTTACAAGCAAAATGAAGTATTATCCGTAGTTCTTTCCTGGACATTAAACTAAGTTTTGGGTTTTCATATTATTTTTGATAAAAAAGGATTATTCATTGATATTAAAGCTTTTCTGAGCTTGGGATCACATTTTTGACAAGTTTCTTCATACCTATATCCAATCAAGTTATTCTTTATCTGTGCTAGAAGGTTACCCGTGCTTTTCTACAGGGTTCAAGCAAGATACTGAATGCTACCAATCAAAAAATATAACTCCTTAATTTGAAACAGATCGGCTGGAACGGTTTGCAATGGACGATTCCCACCTATACACATGCTGGGTACTGTTACTGAAAGATGGGAAAAGCAAGAACGTTCAGTCTTTCCACACACTTACCCTCTAAACGGAGTTAGGTCTCCAGATATTAGATACTGAATTGGAAATATCAAAATGATCAAAAAAGTTGCTCTACACCAGACTTTTATAAAATAGTCAGTTGTTTTCAGCTTCAAGTACCCACATCGAAGCCTCAATCATCTGAGATAATTTAATAAACCACGTAGCAAAGCACGGGTGAACTGCTGGCAGATCACCTGGTCTTGCCCGCTGTTTAATAAAGAAGGGCGTCTCCATTATTTTTTCCTCCTTGACCATTACTTTTCATATCTCTACTCTATTCATCCTCCATGATCATACCTTTTCGTAATGTAACATATGATCTTTATGATTAATATGGTCTTCATAAGATTAACATGGGATCCTTTCTGGTCCTTTAGGGAGGAACCCATTCAAGTCAGGGCGCCCCCAAACGCAGAAGTTGAGGAAGAAAAAGAAGGAGAGAAAGAAGAGGAAGGAAAAGAGAGAGAAGAAAAAGAAGAAAAGAGGAACGAATGGAAATGATAGGAAACAGTGGAAAAGAGATGAGAAGTAAAAGGATAGAAATTGGTAGGAGGAGAGAGATGAAAATGAAAAAAGACAAAAAAGAGGAAAAATAAGGATAAAATAAAAAGTAGAAGAAAATGAGAGTTTTAAAGTTGCTGACAAGGGAGAAAATTGAGACAGCAATGCCTGACCAACAATTAATTAGCTATTAAAAATATTGTGTACTACAGTACTTGGTCTAAAAATGATGCCTGTTCTGAAAGTTTTTCTGGATTACTATTTTCTGTTTTTCTGACTGAGGACTACTATGGCAGAAAAAGCTGACTGGTTTTACTAGCACTGCTTTATATCCATTAAGATAATCACCCTAGAGCCTAGATCGAATCTTCAAAAAATTGTTGGGAGATTTTGGCTAATTGAATAGTTTTTCAATTGCGAATAATGTATGTAATTTTTCTTCTAAATTTCATTTTTCATTTTATCAATTTTTGACAAGAGTAAAAGTAAACTCGTTAAAAATGTGGTTTTGTAGGAATTTTATTTAAAAAACGTTTTCAAGGAGTACCTCTCAATTTTATTGAAATAAATTTTTCAAGTAGCCTACGGAACTGTATTGTGCCCCAATCAGGATCAAATAAAGAAAAATGGAGGTTTAAAGTTAGGACCGGATCTCCCATTAACAATAAAACAAGAACTAGATAAAATTTACTTTGCCACATTACGTGGGTTGAAGTGTATGTTAGAAGAATTAATGACTAGAATAACTTGAAATGTGGTTTTAGAGATGATTTTTTCCCAATTTTCTCGGGGAGTACCCCGAACCCCCGTTTTGGAATAAAAAGCAATGTATATTGCTTCAACTTATCGTTAGAGGTCTACTAATCCAAATTACTATTTTAATTATTATACCGAGAGTCCAACCTTCCCAGCAACATCATTGGTGATATTTTCACTTAATCTTTATTTGAGATAAAAACATTAAATAATTATGGGTTGAACTTGAATCTTTTGCTGCATTAATTATTATTCTATTTACACCCATTGGTTAAAGTTTCGGGTTGCTTGGCAGTATAGGACGTGAATTCATTTCATCATGAATCATTTCGTATTAACAGTATAATAGGTGAACAATTAAATTTGGTATAATTTCAATTGAAAATAACCTTAAATTACTTCAAATTCATGGTTTTAGGCCTTTTAACCCCCCCCCCCCCCGTGATACCAATACCATACCCACTCAAGTATATCCCCCCCCCCAAAATCTGCTGCTGGATCCGCCCCTGTCCGAGTCTATAAACTTCAAACAAACAAACCAACATTCTCTTTTATTATAAGATTATTCGATGGATTTCACTAAATAATTGAATAAACTGAAGAATTGTTCAACGATATGAGGATGAGATGCAATTTGATAACGCTAATATGATTGTGATGTATCTATCTACATGAAACGTCGAAGTTTAAAGATTTAAACGTCAATTTCGGAGAAGGATATTCAAGGATACCAAGAGAGATAGAGATAGAGAGAGAGAGAGTGAGAGAGAGAACGAGAGAGAGTGAGCGCGATTGATTAAATGTCTTTCACAGAGGCGGAATTAGGACTTCAGGCTCCAGACCCTCTCTGCCACCCAACCCTACACAGAGAGAGACTTAGTGCCAGAGAGTGATTGCGTGTGGGTGGTGGGAGAGAGAGAGAAAGTGAGAGTGAAAGAGAGAGAGTGAGTGAGACAGATAGAGAGAAAGAAAGATTGAAAATCAGAAACAAATGTAGAACTAGCAATAATATGAGAAGGCTTGGTATTATTCTTAACAGAGACACTCAAGCGGGAAACACAAGGGCATTTACCCATAACATGGTTGCCGGTTTACCGGCTGCTACTTAATCAGCAAGATGTATTTTTTATATACATGGCAAAATATACACAGGTGATGGTGGCGCCGACCTGGCGTTAAAACACTGAACCTCAAGTTATACATTTCATACAGAATCCAGTATTATGGCAGCCAAAAAAATAATTTTCATTAATTTTTATTGGTGTTTATTTACTTCAAGAAATCATAAAATCAATTTTATTGAGTTATTTGGATCTTAAAGATTATCAAACATAATTTATTGGTGGGTTTTGGGTTTCGGGAAGTTGATTATAATGGGAAGTTGAAGTGGCAACCGTATAAGGCTGCCACAAGTCGGGGCTGCCACTTCATATGGGAAATTTACCATTGACGGCTGCCACTTGTACAGGAAGATGTAAATATATATATATATATATATATATATATATATATAGATAACTTAATTCATATAAAATGGCAAATAAATGAATTAGAATGTGAATCAAGTTCCATTCAAGTTATTTCTCAAGTAATTATAATTTTCATAAATAAGGCTGAACCAGAAGAACCTGGAAGCCCGAGGGCTACCTATGAATCAATCCCAATTGAATATGATGAAGAAGCTCATTTTAAAAATCATATGCTCCTGTAGAATTAGGCCTAAATCAGGTAGCTTTATACCTGCAGCCTTACTTTTTTCCTTTTAAATATCCTTTAAATGCAAGCAAATTTCGAAATTCCTTACACATACATCGCTGGGCATTCCTTAAAGGAAGATCCATGCAGTTTCATTGAATTTGGTCAACGCGTTTAGCCGTAAATGCGTTACAGACACACAGACAAATGCTAAACGGTCGACTTGAAACAGAGACCTCTCTTCGTTCGGTCAATAATAATTTTTGCCAATTGCGCATCTCATTTATCTGGGTCCCGCATCCTGCAGCAGAAAGTAGGGGGCTGAAATAACACTTTTCAAGCAAAACTAAAAATAATAGCTGAAGGCATTTCTATTGGGACATTTTCAATGGGGATGCTTGTTTTTACATGTTTACCCCCTCCCTTACATTTTTTCAAGTAGTGTTTCTCCAAAATTCCGGAGGGGTTCGACTTAGGCAAGGGTGTTTAATAAATTGTGTTAGATCTGGAAAATTTCTTTGAATGTGATGATTGTGTTTAATTTTGAGATGATTATCATAGAGTACATAATAATTTGAGAATACATCAAACTTTCCAAAAATAAATATATACTAGATGTACTCCATGAAAATCATCATCTCATAAACACAATCATCACATTAAAAAAATCCAGTTTATTAACACCCTCGTCTAAGGCGAGCCACTCAGGATTTTGGAGGAACACTACTTGAGAAAATATATAAGGTAAACATCTAAAAACAGACAGTTAATCTCAATTGGAAATATCTTAATAGTTCGACTGTCTTCAGCTATTATTTATAGTATTACTTGAGATGCATTAGACCTAACCTTTGATTCAATATGCATAGTCTATTTCATGTCTGCATTCCTCAACAAGTCACTCTTTTATCACGTCACCACGCTTGCAGTTCCATTTTCACTTAGCCAATCATCTGTACTTATGTTGTTCCAGACAGTTGATTGCTAAAATCAGATTTCACATGTATTAACAATGGAGCTATAGATCAATAATTATTAATTTTGCATATTTATCATTTACTTAGTAATATCTTTTTTACTTAATTGGAATATAAGAAATTATTCGTTTCTCTCATGTTATTCTTATGAATTATAGCTTATTAATCCATGTGCATGCTCAACCAGATGAATAAGAAGGCCCGAGGGCTATCTTGTAATTTGATTCCAATTGCATATGATCAAAGACAATAAATTATAATACTTTACTATAATTGTCTTTGATATGATGGAAAAGCTTATTTAAAAAAATACATATGTTTCCTATATAAGAAGGCCTGGGTGCCTTCCCTTTTAAATATCCTTTTAATGCAAGCAAATTTTGAACATTCTTTCAGATACATCGCTAGGCATTCCTTGAAGGGAGATCCAAGCAGTTTCATAGAATTTGGTTCACACGTTCAGCCATAAATGTGTTACAAACAGACAGATAGATGGAAAACAGCCGACCTGAAACAGAAACCTCTCTTTATTCGGTCAATTAAAATAACTTTTTCAACTGTCTTGAACTTAAAGAAGTACAAAGAAAAAGAAGTATATGGCTACTGTGAATTACCTTGCTGAGAAAAAAGTATTTTAAATAGTAAGCAGAGGCATCAGTGAAAGGTTCATAATTTATGTTTTTTGTGTAGGATGCAAGTTCTTTCTAAAACTCCGTCTTTATCCAGTCCTAAAAGAGAATACAAGGATTTTTCGGAAAAAATTTGACTTCATTTTAATCAAATATTATTATATTTCAATCCAGAACGAAATCATTTTATTTAGCCTTTTACGGTTTAAAAAAATCAAATAGCTATTGCAATATTACACATAATTACAAGTTATATTTGTTACTAATAATTTGTATGATTAATTAATAAATGCGACATTGAACAAATGAGTAAAATAAAATCAATTCAACATTGACAAAAATGAGTATTGACAATACGGTTTTGCTACTTGTATTTACATTGCGTTTGATACAAAGGAATAAAATAATTTTACACATCCAAAATTTATCACAGCTAATTATCAAAACTACTTAGGATGGTGAACAAAAATGTCTTATTTCAAATGTTTGCTGAATAGATGCCTACTAATATTATGATGTGTAATATTTCGTCCAGTATTCGAATAACAGTACTGTAAAAAGCATTTTTGCTTTCACCAAAATCCAAAATTTCAAAAGAATTTTCGCAATTAGAAATTAACAGTGAACTTTACATGACTTGATAATATTCGGTGCAACAGCTCAATAAACAAATATGAATCCTAGGAGACATGTCTAATTGATAGAAAATACAATTGCTTAATGAAAGCAAACATTGGCTCAAATTAATAAGTTTCAATATATTTCATACGGAGTACTGAAAGCCAAAAATATACTGGAAAATTCCACAAAGACATTTAGAACTTGACATACAGTACGAGTTATATTCTGATTGAAGCCAGCTGAAACCATCATTAAACTTTTTAAAGCAGTTTGTCATGGATCAAACTAGTTGTTTTATATATTTTGATGAACCCTAGATGAGTTTACAGTTTTTACTGTGAACTTAGAAGCAGATTGGAGGAGAATACCAGACCTAGCTGTTGGTTCATCCCACAGCCCACGAATTGAAAGTGAAAGAATCATTAATGATCTTTGATAGTGTTTTTCCCCAACTTCACCATAGTGATCGAAAATTATTCAGCTAATCTTTGTATTTATTCTACGTTCCTTCTCTTAGCCTATACGATGTCTTATTGAATTAAGAGATTGGCTATCAAAAAATAACGATTAAATTATTTAAGGAATATGGAGCAAACATCAGGACGCTTAAAAGCAAAATTTTGACTTTTGAGAGACGTGTTCTGAGAAAGTTATTCGTCCCAATAAGATAAGAAAACGAATGGAGAATAAGAACGTACAAGGAACTAGAACATCTAAGTAATCAAGAGAACATTGTTAGGTTCGTGAAATGGTTGCGATGGAGAGGCACTTGGAGAAACTGAATGAGGGAAAAGAGGTGAGGATGATCATGAGAGAGAAGCTTCAATGTAGGAGAAGGAAGGTAAGATCAACGAACAGATGGGAGAATGGAGTGACTGCCGATCTTGCGGGGATGCGAGTTAGAGGATGGAGAAAGATGATGAAGGACCGAATTGAGAGGAGAGGAATATTGTGAGAGAGGCCAAGGGGCTCACCAAGGGCTGTAGCGCCGTGGAAGTAATAGTTTTTATACTGTAGGAAAAACAGTAAACTCAAAATGAAAAAAAATTCATGTAACTAAAATGCTGAAGTGCGTTTCTTAATAAATTAAGGTTGGAGTTTTATCTTAAATTTGGCATGTACACTTGAACATTTTTGTTCTACAAAATAGGGATGAGGAATAATTAAAATTAATACCGCAACAAGTTACTTATCACAATGGTAGTTAGAGAAAGACCTCTGTTACTAGGATAAATTAACAAATTTGAAGGTATGGTTGCTGCTGCATTGGAATCATTATTCTTTAATGATATTTGTAACATTTTCTATAAAATAATGGCTACTCCAGATTTGTTTCAAGTACAGTATTGTTACTATCATACTTTATTTCCCTTAATATGGCAATTATGACAATAAAAGTGAGCTGTTGTAAGATTATGAGAAACAACAATTTAAACCAAATTTAATATTGTTGAAGCAAGCTCAAATTGTATTCGAGCATGCTTGATAATAATATGAAAGGTATTTGGAATTTTGGAGTACATAAAAATGTTTTAAAATAAATTATTTAGTTGAAAAGTAATCGGTCAGTCGAAAAATTAGAAATGACTATGTTCGATTTTTATAGAGCAACGAACTTCTAATAAATATTTACAAGGAAAATCCATTTAACAAAATTTATAAAAGAAAAATTACTGATTTATTCTTTGGAGGTACGATTTGGAATGAACAAAATTTGTCAACATTTTTGATAGTGTATTTAAAGAAATAGCAAATCACACTTCAGTGCATGCAGCAGTGCAGCAGTGGCGGATCCAGGAGGTGATTTCGGGGGGGGGGGGGGGCAAACCAGGGGGTTTGGGGGGTATGGAATACCCCCCAACCAGAGGGGGGGGGGGGTCCGGGGGCCCACCCCCGGAAAAGTTTTGGATTTTTTAATAGAAAATTGTGTATTTTGACATAGTTTTTAGTGCCCCTCATAATGTTATCATGGATGGCACTGTTTTATCAATATGTATGTACAAATTTGTATTTGTATTGGTAATTTGCATTCCTTACCGTTTTACCTGATATCTATTTATGTCATTGTATTTTTTCTTATAAATTAAGTTTTCAAGTTGTTACGTATCAAATTTCAAATTAGTTCTTATCCAATTTACTAAATAATTATTGAGCACATTGTTTACATATAAAAATATCAATATGAATAAGGTAATGATTTAATAAAATATGAGCCGCCGCTAGAATGCGCGTGTGGCGCTCAACCATTCTAGTGGGGGCAGTCGGAATAATATTTGGTCGGAACACTCAACAGCTCAACACCGTCTCCAGTCAGTCTACTCCGCTTGAAGTACCGGCGTACTAGCGGGTTAAAGAACCCGTGTTCTTTAATATCTAGAACATGCTATTAAAGAATGCCCTCTGCACAAGTATTACATGGATGGCTTTACACAAATTGGAAACAGCCAATTTTTGTTGCTTACATAATTTCGTCCTAGTTTCTATTAGATTTATGCCGTTTTTTCTTTTTCTCTTGGATCTCGGGGGGGGGGGGGCAATTGCCCCATTGCCCCCCCCTTGGATCCGCCACTGGTGCATAGTTTCTTTGCCGAATAGATCTTACCGAAATAATCAAATTACTTCTCTTAGCAATAAATTGAAAATGATTACATTATTGGTTAACTATAGATGTTTACAAAAATACTTATAGTTCAACATTATAAAATAATTTCTCCTAAAATTTACTTATAAAGATAAAAATATCTATACAATCTCAAATCTTTGAGAGAAATCCAGTACACCAAAATTTAAATTAAATTAAAGTAGATCTCTGTTTTGAAAAGTAAGATAGACTGAGACATAACTAATAGTATGAGAATTGATTTCACTAGTTTAGGTTAAATTCAGGTTCAATACGGTCAGTAATCGTTGTTTTACCTACAGGTACTACCTAAGGACTGCATTTGAACGTCAGACTAGTTTTATACTTGAACAGTACGTTGAGTAGAATAATTAGACTAATTTAATAATTGTGATTTTTCCATAAACATTTCAAACCTAAACTGCATTCCACAATTCATGTGATGTTTGTATTCAGTACTCATAACAGACTCCATTTGAGAGTTGCTATGAACTGTTAATAAAAACTGATAACGAAATCTGTTCTAGAAGCTAGTTGCAAGAAATGAAGTTCATGTTACATGTTACTTGAACGTCTTACTGTGGATGAACATTATATTAATTTCTAACTAAATTGAAATTTATAAAGCCTGTAACCCTTGATATTTTCTATATTCCTAGCAAGTGATTACTGTACATAAATTCTTTAGAATGCTTTTAAACTGTACTAAATAAAACACAATTCACACAATACAAATGAAATTCTACATACAAATAAAATAATTAACAACAAATTAAATATATCGAGTCTATCACAAAAATCTTCGAACTTTAAAAGTTGAACGTTTGGCAAACTTATCACTTTTAAAATTCCGCTGTACATAATTCCAGATTGATTCGAATTCAATACTGGGTGAGACACATAGGTAAGTTGATGAAACTCCACCTGGAACAGTAAAAAACAAAATACGATGTAATATAGTATATATAATTATGTGATGTAATATAGTATATATAATATAATCTGAAGAGGGTCCTCACTCTTCAAAAAAATGCTGTAAGAGTACTTGCAAATCTCAAGCAACGGGAGACATGTCGAGACGCTTTCCAATATCTGGGCATCATGACTGTGACCAACATGTACATCATGGAAGTCATAATTTATGCAAGTCAACTCCGTTTGCAGAGAGGTACAGATGTGCATACATATGCCACACGTCAGGCAGATAACTATGTACTTCCAAGGCACCGAACTGCGATCTTCAAGGAGAAACCATCATACATGGGCTGTAGGCTGTGGAATCATCTACCCAGGGCAATTAAAGAACTGGATTGTGCAATATTTAAAAAAAAAGACTAAGTGATTTTCTTAAAAGAAAGCCAATGTACACTATCCATGAATTTTTTGAAACAAGAGACCTAGACTGGCAGGAGTGAAATGAAAATAATTATTTTTAAGACACAACAAAACTGAAAAATAACATTGTAATATTAGCATATTTATATATTATGTACCTTCATATGTTTTAATAGTACCCTTTTCAAGTTACCAACCATAATTATAAGAATGACAACTATTACCGTTCTTGAAGAATGTGTAAAGCTGGGCATTCACGTTCCAACTTGCAGTA
Source organism: Conomelus anceps (assembly GCA_948455865.1). Lineage (NCBI taxonomy): Eukaryota > Metazoa > Arthropoda > Insecta > Hemiptera > Delphacidae > Conomelus > Conomelus anceps. Next base: position 74,315,269 of record OX418218.1, read on the forward strand.
CCACTTGCAGTACTGCTAGATGGATAGTTGACTCCACTCACGCTCCTACTTACAATCCAACTTTATTCCTAATCAGCTGTGAACGTCGCTCTTGAGCCGAAAAATGTAACCGAAGTTGCCCGATGTTGCCCCAACTTACCCGAAGGTCATGCACTGACTGAGATAAGATGGACGACTTTGATCCGACTGCCCCTCACACGCTCCAACACCGTCGACATTCGTAAGTCGTCCCTCTAGTGGTCCATCTAGTCGTCCATCTACAATTCCAACCATCCAACAAGCCCATTCACGTTCCGTTTTCGGATCCAACCTTGAAGGTTGGACTGCAAGTGGTACTGCAAATCGGAACGTGAATGCCCAGCTTAATAAAGTATATTGACTATTGACTATAACGATGTAATTCGTGTTGTACAGTAAGTACAGCTGAAATAAAACACAGCTCACTTTTATTGTCATAATTGCCGTATTACTGGAAATAAAGTATGATAGTAACAATATTTGTCATAGAAACAAATTCGGAGTATTTATTATTTTATAGAAAATGTTACTAATATCTTTAAAAAATAATGATTGCAATGCAGCAGCAACCATTTTTAGTAAATACCTCCAAATTTGTTGATTTATCCTAGTTGCAGACGTCTTTCTCTAGTAGTAAGTACTTATTGAACTACCATAGTGTTAAGTAACTTGTTGCGGCATTAATTTTAATTATTCCTCATCCTTATCTTGTAGAACAAATTCAAGACTCCAACCTATTTACTTAGTAATGCTGGGTTTCTCAAAACAAAATGCCTGATAACGGGAAAACTGAGGGAAATTTACATTTTCTTGTTTGGTCTAACAAGCGGACCAAATGAAACAAGTATTTGGACAATGAAAATGTAATTTCCTGATATAAAAGTCAAAATTATCAGTTGAGAGAATATTAATAACAAATATTTTCAATCAACAAATAGCAAAAAATTCATAATTAAAATCAGCCTAGGGTTTGTCTGAGGAATTTCATGGCTATTCTTCGAGAAAATATCATTTAAACCAGTCAAGGAATTTTGCAATTGTACAAAAAGTCGACTCACGGATTTCAGTCCTAGAAATTATTTACAGTTTTTGAAATTATGCTGTAAAGTCACAATTACATAAATGCACCTTTATTCCTGTCAATAATACAAATTTTGGATTGCTTAGTCTGAAGATAGACTCCAAATTTGTATGGGATGAGCTAAATTAAGGTATAATAAATGAATACGGGAAAAAAGCGACCAGCGAAAAAAGGGACCATTATGGAATGTGTGAAATAAGCGGCTAAACTACCTGAGTCTCGCCCACCCCCCGTTCGAGGTCATTCAACCGATCTTATGCGCGAAATAAGCGGCCAAAATGATTGAGGGTAAATCCGTCGGAGGGTATATCCAAGGAATTTGTGAAAATCCGTCCCACTCTATAGTGGGGTTAACCTAACCTAACATAACCTAACCTAACCTAACATTCTGTAAATATATGTTAATATATCTGTAAATATTATTCATAAAATGTGAAAAAATTTCAAAAATAAAAAAATTACTACGCTATCTTCTAGCTGATTTTAAACACGCCTAAATGATAGAAATATCCATCTATCATTTAGCCAGTCCAAAGCCTGGATAAAGTGTGATGGAAATCAGTATGCCAGAGTAAGCGTCAACCTCTTAGGACACAGGTAAAAATCAATGACGGTCGCTTTTTTCGCAGGTCACTAACTTCACTCAAGTAGTTACCTCACAGGTGCACATACTATTTCGTGATAGCCGCTTATTTCCCTAGCCGCTTATTTCGCTGGTCCCTTTTTTCGCGACACCATAATAAATAATGGGAGTGAATAGTGAAATGTGCAATATCTTTTCTGATATAGATCTTAATTAATCCTAAGTTTGAAAAATACCTTCCTACTATAAAATATTTAAAGCTATTATAGATATTGATTCAAGAAGGCTGATAGTAGGATGCCAGAGTAATGAGACTAGAAACCCGAACGATAGGTTGGTTTCATGGAAGTAACAGAACCCAGAACACATTATTTAGTATTGCCAGTTGTATACCAATTAATAAATTACAATAGCGAGCAATTAAAAAACTTTCATAATATTTTGCAGTAGCTAAAAATATAAATTCAATGAAAAATAGTTGTGCCCTCTGAAAAACTCAATTAAATTTGACATCTCGATTGCACCACATCCGAGCCAGCCATACGTCAGAAAACATATTTAAATAAAATGGCATAAAATTATGTTCCGAATAAAGCCAATTTTATGGCAATTAATGCAATTCATATGTTTTTTTTTTGTTTTAAAGTTATATAACTCTAACAAAAACACCCTCTATTTATGTTCTTTGTTAGGTTAGGCCTATTATAGTCTGGATGAGTACCTAAATGACAATCTTTCAATTTGCTTTGGCTGGTGCTATTTCCAGATGTTTTCATTTCTAATGAATGTGCTTCTGCAGTACCATTTTAAATTATTTAAATAATACTTTGATGAGTTTTTTTAAATTTTCAATTTTAATTTATTTCAAAAAGATTACATCATGTGGATGCGACAGGCAAAGCCCAAAACCGCAATTCACAAAACATACACAATAGTTTGAACTAATTAGAAGTTTTTCAAAAAATCAAGAATAAAGATATTGTCGTTTTTTTAAAGTGAATCATTTCGGATTTACATATATAGAAATATATACACCAATAATATATAATTAAATATAGAAACATTACAAATTCAGAAATACATAAAGCTACTAAAATAGAAGATGTGAAGATACACACCATATTTGTTATGAATGACTATTTCTCGGCATAATTTGTAAAAAAATTGAACTGAACTTACGTGGTCTAATGCCTGAGATCGGGAGGCCGTGACATGATGGGATAGGGAGGGGCACTGATGGGCATCTGCAGGGACATGCAGGGCTCGGGCTGGGCGTCGAGCGAAGGCGCGGGTGCGGGCGGCTGCTGGGCCATTGTCACAATGGGCGGCGGCGGAGGCATTGTCGGTTGAACGGGCGCCATTGACACGGCAGCTATTGAGACGGGCGTGACGGCCGCTATTGAGACAGGCACCGTGGCAACACTAGCCGTCACTGTTCTGATGGCCGCGTTCACCATTTGCTGCGGTGTCGGCGCCTGTTGCATTTGCCCGGCGCCCGGCACAGTGTTGGTGATTGTCACCGCTGGAACGGTCACCGTTGTCAACCCGGCCGTACTCGTCTTGTCGCCGAGTCGCAGTTGCGCATTCTGCTCTAGCAGAAACTCATTGGTCGCCTGCAATTACACATACGTCTAGTTTCAACAAACAGCTTTTTCTTGCTGATGAAGCCCTCAAATGCGTGGGTAATTAAAATTGTTCCTAAATATATTTTGGGCTTTGCAAATGAGTCTTGAATTTCCAGAAAGGCATCAATATCACCCCATATACCTTACTTCGTCATCATGCAGTTTCAAGGTTACAAGTGCACAGCTAAACGCAGGCAACTCTTACTCGTTATTTTATAATTGAGTGATAAATTCAAAAAACACACTAAAACAAACAAAAAATTAAAAACAAAGCAAAAAATAAAAATAGCAAACATACATTTACAAATAGGTGGCTCCATTGTTGGGTGTGCAGGAAAAACGAAACTTATCCAACTATGGCAAAGCCATGTATTAGGATAAGTGAAATAGGAGATGAAAAAGGAAGGGGAGTTTGAAAAAGGAGAAAGAAATTGGTATGAGTAAGGGAGAAAGTCAATTAAAAAAGAAAAAGGTAAATAAAGAGCAGAAGTATTTAATTGAAGTAAAGGTCAATAAAGTAGTGGGAACAATTGGGAAGTGATGTATATTTTTTATTATATAGCTAATTACATTTTTACATATAATTGTCGTATTGTCATCACATCAAATTCGCTGAAAATCAAGTTTGTGGGATATAATCTAGGTTTATTCAAAATACTTTTTATTATCAATTTTTGAGAACCAAATAATTCATTCAAATGATTGTTATAACAGCCCCCCTCCCATACAAATGATTGTCAACGGTGGACCTAAAACTAACAATGGTAGGTCCACCTTTCATAACATAATAATTATATCAAGATTCGCATCAATACCACTGCACAAGTTGTAGACTCAGGGAGGCTTCATCAGCAAGAAAACCCAAAAAATATAACGGTTATAACTATTTTATTTTTGCTCATGATGTCCACATGGATCTGTGGCTTGTGCATGGGTAATGAGCTGAATGATGACACAAAATATGCAAAGCCGAACGTGAATCGAGATAAGCGCCCTAACCGGTACACCATTATTTATTGAAAAATAACTATTATTTATCTCACATTAATTTACCTGTAAGTCGTCGACACGCTTCTTCAACTCACTAATCTTGGCCCTCAGCAGCATGTTTTCCTCTTCCATCATCATGTAGGGTCTGATATGCTCATGTGATGACCTTGTCACATAGCCATTCGCACGCAACACTATATCACCTTTGAATCAAATCAAATAAATATTTATTAACCCTTCTAACATTATTAAAAATTTATTCAAATTATATATATGAGAGCACAAGGATATGATATCCCATCATTGCCCTCTTAACACAATAATTATGTAACAAACAATATACAATAAAGAGTACCTACTACAAAAAAATACTAAGCAAGCACTAAGGAAGATAGAAATAAACTATTAAAATAAAAAGTAAAGAAGAATAGTGATCTCCATCTATAGTGTTCTTTTTTTTTTAAATAGATCCCACGAAAACATGAGTTTTGTTTTCTCTTTTATCAAAGCCATTTTCAATTGCAGAATTGTAAGAATGGTTTTAAATTTATTGTGAATAATCATTGCCTTGAATTATCTTTAACCTTAAAATTACACTATCTCTCATCATTCTTGGTAGTCGCATGCCAAAATTGGTCAATTTGCACAAATTTATTGACCTATACAGCTGCTGAATGTTGGAGGGACAATTTTCATATTTTTCTGTAAAACGTGGTAAGATTTTCATATTTATTGCGCCCGAAACAGTAGGCCTACAATCAACCGCTTTATTATGGAAAAGAGAAATAATACAGGCTTACAAGCCACATATAGGATACAGGTAATTTGTGTATTGACATATACCAATTGAAACAGCGAGTGGCCATGATCTACAGTTTTACACTAGCACAAGCGCATATTAGTGTCTACCACAATTAGATAAAATGACTACCCCTGGAGGGAGAAACCCCGGAGTCTTCAACTCCTAGGCTTTTATAACAACAGACTCTTAACAGAGGCAGAAGAAAACATCAATCATCAAGATTAAAAACAAAAATTATTGACTCTGTACAGGTGATGGAATACAGATTCCAACATCCATTGGCCGATTTTTGTTCGTCTATTAAATTTATTTTGGATTCAGTATCATGGATTAAGTGGTATTGATAATATTTACTAATATTCTGACCTGGGTACCTTTTTTCGGAAGATAGGTCTGAGACCTGTGCGTGGGCAATGAATTGAACGATGGTGATTGATAAGTTGGACCTACAGTTTTAGGTGGGTTCCGAACCACCGGGGAAGTGATTTTACAGCATAGAACAGTCTTTTTTGCTGGCCAATCCAATCGGTCACCCTTACAAAGGTGGCCCAGAAGTTTCGTAGCGTATCTCTAATTAAACAGATACCTGCTACGGCACTCGGCTATCAGATCACTTCCCTACGCAATAGCCTCAAAGCAATAGCTTCAACCGAAAATTAATGTGTTGGATCCCAGAGAGAAAAATGGTTCTACTCAACTACATCAAAATATTTTGCAATGAAAAATTGACCTGCTTAGACACCTACCTTCCTCTAAAATGCTTCTCCGCCGTTTTGATTCAGGCTCAAAGTCGAATATCATTCTTCTCCTGGTCGGATACAGTTCTTCACTATCGATAGGAACCTGCAGAATTGGTGGCGATGTCGGCACCATCCTCTTGTACTCATTCACATGCTTCAAATTGCAAACAGTCACCGGCGATGGTGAGGAGTGCTCCTGAGGCGGCTCTTCCCTTGACGGCGACGGAGAGTTCATCTTAAATCAAACATCAGTTTTAACTCTCCTTCAATTCAATTTGAAGTTACCATGTAAAATTATAATTATCTATGAACTAGTACACATTCAATTACAAACACGGGTAGAACGGATCTGTATGAGGCCAAGAAAGATTGCAAGGAGAACAATAGTTTTTTATGATAACTGTTGGATTGACTGACGCTAACTGTCAACCCTTGTCATCAGTCAACAATAACTAAGCGATCGCCCTCATTCAAATGGTTTTAGTCACAAAGTTACGTAAATGAAACCTTAATGAACACGTACATTAAAAACTAACATGCTTACATCTACAATTACCCTAAAAAACAAAGTTGTCTGTACTCTGGACAAAAAAAAAACATAAGTAGCCTGTCCAATCAATTCAAGAAATCAGCGGCCCACAGAGCCTTCTCTTTGGCTAAATTTATAGATAAGCAACATGAATGAAACTTTGATACATTCCTTCTACATTAAAAACTAACATTCATAAATCTACTCTTACTCCAAAAATAAGAGTTACCTGCGCTCTGGGATGCTAAAAACACTAAATCATTGACACTTCTGTTATAAAACTGCCCAATCAATTCATGAAATCTAGCCATTAGAGATGTGACCAGAATGAGCGAGTCGTTCAAAGTAACTGACTCTTTAAAATGAACTACGAACTAGTAGTTCAAATTCAGAAAGTAATAAGTTCATTTTTGAGCTGCGTTTGTGTTTTCATCTTGTGAGCGCTCTGAATTAGCAGAGCAGTGCAGCGGCCTGCTGGACAAGAGCACTCACCTCCCCACTCCACGAGCATTTTGAACTGTGAAGTGAACTAACTACAACAACAACTTGCTCACTCACTCACCTCTCTCAGCTCCATAACCTGGCTGACTACTTCTGAAAAATAGAATACGCTCTGTGCTCTGAAATATTAAACTGATGACTCAGATTCTGAGAATTATTTATATTGAGGCGCCAGACATATGACAAGGCTGTTTATTGTTGTGTGTGTATGAGTGCTCAGTGACCGCTGAGCGTCTGAACAAGCTATGGTACAAATGAGCACGTAGTAAATGAGCACGAGCATTGCTGATGACTCATCTTTAAACTAGTTTAAATGAACGACTCACTTATAAGAGTGAGGGCGATTGAACGACTCATTGAAAAGAGTCATCATTGCCAAGCCTACTAGCCATGTCCTCTTGAAGAAAACTGTTTTTGTTTTGTACTACTATTTTTTATTATATTTTTCCTTTTCTTGGTAAAGAATACATTTTTGGCTTGATTTTTTTTCATGTGCGCCCTGACATTCAGACCTTTACCAGAATGAAACTTTTATTCTGGTTTCCGATACCAGACGCCGTCAGACTTTTCATAAGTGAGGCTATATCATTCTCATAAATGAGATTAATTTGCATTGATAAGTGACATTTTTTCGAGCTGATGGTGCCCATATAAGTCTGGTGGTTGTACATGGATAATGATGATGATATGAATGGACCGACAATAGGTGGGCTCCGAACCACTAGGAAAGTACCGTAATAAAGCCAGTACCGTAGCGTAATATTATTTTTAGCCGGTCACCCTTCCAAGCGCAGTCCCGAGCACTCGGAGAGGAGCCATCACTCCATAATGCTTAATTCAAACCCTTATTGCTTAATTAAAGGTAGATTAAAGTGGATGTCGATTATTCTTTACTTAAAAATGTAATCCAAATGTTCCAACAATACAATCTTATTTAAATCTTTATAATCGTATTTTGTGAGATCATTATAAGCTAAAAGGATGATAAAAAAGTTGACAAATGAAATGAAAATCATAAAAGTACTAATTATTATAGTCATTATATTACACGTTAGACCCTGACTTGCTTTTTATATAGATTAGGCGATCACGCCGAGTTGGAGATGACTATTTTTGAACATTGTAATTTGCTTTCTCGACTACTCAAAACATAGTTCATAAATAATAAAACTGTCAATTATGACGGATTCTTACGAAATTGCAATAAAACAGATAGAGACTCAAAGAGAATATGCAGAAAATGTTGGCTTACAAAATATCCTTTGAAAAAACAGTGTTTACAACAACAAATTTAAAAGGTACCAAATTACAAACCAAATATGGAACAATAAACAGGGTAGCGTACTTTAAATATCTAGGAGAATTTATCTCGGAAAAATATTCACAAGAAAGAATTCAGAAAGTTCGTAAAGGCCTAGGGATGGTGCAATATATCTATAATAAAAATGTTTATCTCTTCATACAAAAGACATTACAATACAGTGATGAAACGATGAAACCAGAAACTTTATATGCCAGCGAGACCCTGCCCCTGAACAGTAAAATGGATATGGAAAATCTAAAGAAGGAAGAAAGAAAAATAGTTAGGAAAATCCTTGGACCAAGGCGTATCGAAAACGGATATAGATTACAGAGAACGTCTAAAGTTGAAGAATATTCTAATATAGACAGATACGAGGAAAAGACGCCTTAAATTTTATGTTCAAATAATGAGGCTTCCAGACAATAGACTAACAAAAAGAATTGTAAACTATGTAGCGTCACTTGTCAATGGAGGAAAATGGATACAAAATGCTGAAAAATGAAATGAACTGTACTGGTCAAAATAACCAACAAAGAAATTTACAATAGAAAAAACTTATAAAACTTTATAAATGGGAAGTTATACCAGAGACAAAAACTCCAAGAGTTGGAACAAAATGGAGTGAAGAGAGAAAAGCTGAATTTGCACAAAAAAAATTAAAAGCTGGTGGGCAAACAAGAAGAACAAGTCCAAAACATGAACCATCTTTACTCAGCATCTTCCACTTTGGGAGCTTTACGTCTAATAATAATAAAACTGTAATGGATTAAATTATAATCAAGTATATATTGTATAAAAATTAGTTGAGAATTCGAATCTGATATTACACCTGCTGTGTTTCAGGTCGCTGCAACAGATGCGGAGGTAGCTCGCCAGTGCGCTTATAGTACTTCTCATCTTCAGTCGAGCTGTGTATAAAACGACAAGAGTTGCTACGTCGGCAGTCGCCATTTTGAAAATCGTGACAAAACGCAAACACCTTTCGTGGACTTTCTGGATGCTGAAACTTGCAGGCCGGCCCTCGCCAACAGCTGTTCCTCATAAAATCTCTGCACACCATTCCTCTTCTTTTTTCGTCTATCTGTGTGTCGTTCTTCAGCTCGCACTCGTTCACCATCCCGTTGTTGATCATTACAAACACATTGATCTGAAACTTAAACAAATATAATAATTAAGATTGAACACATAATTTTCTTCAATGCGGATAAATCATACGCCACAAACTATCTGAGGCCTCACTTAGGTTTGCATGTGGGCATCAATCTGTTTATTACCAAAAAAATCCTCCAGCCGCTCACTGCTCCTATTGTGACTGAGGCCTACTCATTGAAACAAAACAAACAACAAGAAAGCATAATGAGATGAATGATGATACAAGAATGACAGGCCGAGACTGGAAATCGAATCTGAGAAGCCGTCAGGAGCGCTAACTACAACACTACGGTCTCCACGTAGTTCTCCTTGGTTTGTTTGCGGATCATCAGGACTAGTAAAGTATTGTTTAATAGATTTTCATATAATATTGAATCTAAATTCGGCAAAAATATTTATAAACACAAGGCTCATCAATGAATAGAGCTATTCGGTGAAAAAAAAAAATAATATTTGCTAATGGGATATAATTGAGAATATACAATTTAGTGTCTATTTTTCTTAGTCATTTTCCTCGCTATTGGGGTAAAATTCTCTTTATAAAAACTTTGTTTCCAGGGTTACATTGCTATAGAATAGTTACGTATGAGAAGATACTTGTAAACTTTGTCTTTTCGACATAATGATATAGTTACACTGTTCATAATTTTATTTTTAAGATGCATATAAGGTATCTTTTTAGAAAACTCATCAATATAAATACAAAAGTCACTGAAGAAAAAGTTATAGGTTCTACCATCACACTAAAGGTTTTTAGTTGCAGTATATCAATAACATTTATTATTATCTTTAAGTAAGTCTAAAACTTACTTGAATGATTGTATTGAAAATTAGAATTGGTTCCATCTAAATTTTGTAAAATATCGACTAGTGCTAAGTCACTAACATAGAGGACATTCAGAATAATTGATTATCAATTTAAATTCTAAATAATTAGTGAAACTAAATATTAATAATTAAAAGGGAAATAATTTTCTTAGGATGAAAAAGATACTCACAGGTGCTCTAGTCCAGCTAAATCAAGATCCTCAACTTCAATTTTACAGTTAGATTCTTTTCAAATTTATCATTCCTGGAAAACAGATAAACAATAATGCATTTTAAATATGGATATTGTCTGTACGAAACAGCACCTGTATTATCCAGCACCTGGCTACTTACACTTCTAACTTCTAACCCAAGAAATAAGCGCCTGCTTCAAGTTTTCAACAGCCGATTAACAGGAAATTATGCATTAATTTCTTGGATTTCTAAAAGCATGATTAAGTTTGAAAATGGATGAGAAATTACGGATCTAGTAGGCTGTGAAATTTTGTCGTTTTCTTAAGGATTACTTGAGCGATTGCCCGTTTCTAAAGGGGGTGAATGATATTAGGAAGGTTTATCATTATGAGCATGAGTTGAACACTAAGTATTGATATGAATTTCTGAAGGTTTCTCCGTTACAAATAAGAATGAGTTGAGAAAACTCATTTAAGAACAGAAAGCTATGGAAGATCCATTGGACTATCTTTTAAATTAGGCTAGGTAAGTTGGTCGACTAGAACGTAGTCTGCTATATTGCTGTACTTTCACGAAAAATAATATTAAAAAATTTTGTACAGTGAATAACTTGTCTAGAATATCAAAACTCATCTGTTTGAGAAGTTTGAAACTCATTTGAGAACACTCACTTTAATAACCTTAGATAGTGTCTTAAACATATTTAAAATAAAAATATTAAGCTTAAATATGGGTCAACTCCGATTTTCTTCAACTTTATATATATATCATGCAGAGCACATAACAAATAAAATGGTTTGATTAAATAGAAATAATTTTCTTCAGAATTACTAATATGAAACACAATGCTGACCTTTTGGCTGTACTATTTTATCGTTTGTGTTTGGGCCCTAAGGCGAAATTTATTTCATTTCATTTTTTAAGCTTATCTGGAGTGTCGAAAACTTTCTAGAGTTTTATATCTTTTACGAAAGTTGAAGTCTACTGTTCCAGCTGATTCCATCATCACAGCCTATCGCTCATTGTTTCATAGCCACATCAATTATGGACTTCTGCTATGGGGCCATGCACCTGAAATGAAAAGGATAATGCTCCTCCAGAAGACGGCCATCAGGTTTTTGTCTTTGGCGGGAATAATGGATCATAGCAAGCCTTTGTTCTCGGCTCTGAAAGTGCCTACTATTTACAGTCAGCATGTTATGGATTCGCTTGTTTATGTGAAAGACAGCATCAACTTGTATGAGCGCAGGAGTGCTACTCATCTGTACAACACCAGAAGAGCCAATGACTTAAACATCCAAAGATGCAGACTGGCAAAAACTCAAAGCTGCTTTCCTCTCAGGGCGGTGAAGCTTTTCAACCTGTTGACAGAGGAGGTGAAGTCTTTGGGAAACGCCATTTTCAAAGAGAGTAGCCGGAGGAGGCTTGCCCCTAGGGTCTAGGCCACTATACTCAAAAGACACCCGTAAGGGTCTCCCCACCACGAAAAGCCATACGAATTTACTTTTACTCAAAAGACGAATTTAGGACCCTTGGACATGAGGCCATTCATTGGCATTCTCTTCAATTATTGAAGGCCATCGAAGGGTCAGGAGCTTGACACAGCCTATCCAGACTCATGTGGTCAACGGCGACGCAGCGTTAATAAGGGTACGAAAAACCCTTGTTAGGCAATGTGACAGCTGAAGAACAAAATCATAGTGGCTAGTAACAAAAACAGAAGAGTTTTAATTTGATAGACAAGTTATAGTACAAAATTTTTCATTATTATTTTTGGTGAAAGTACAGCAATAAAGCGTCTACGTTCTAGTCGACCAACTTACCTAGCCTAATTTAAAAGATAGTCCAATGGATCTTAAATAGCTTTCACGGTCGCTTGAGCTTAGAAGGACTCTCCTTCTAATTGGAAATAAACTTAACTTATTAGTGAATATTCCATTATTGTGCAAAGAGTACGTGAAAGAGAATACGTTTCCTACAACATCACTCAAATAACTTTCCGGAAAAAGAGGCTCCAACTAAATATTACTAACCTCGGTAACGTCGAAGCATCTTAGTAGGTCATTTGATTGATGTTTTAAACTCATAATACGAGTCTACAAAAGAGCACATGAGCAAAAGATCAAGCCAATAATTCACTTACGGAATCAATTCACATAAGTAACTTGCTAAATATTTGAGTGTCGGTATTACGACAGGAACACATTAATAACGAGTTTGCAATACAGTAATTACTAACTGATAAAATGTATCAAATAATATGGCCCAAGTACTAAAACGACATCAATTTTAATGCTTTCTAATTTGAATTCGCTTACTTTCCTAGTTTTATCTTTGCTTCCGGCCTTCCGGGATATATTTGTTGGTTAAACTCCTCTTCTGAACTAACTTACGAGAATAATCAGTATTGATATTGAGCATAACTAAACCGTTACTTAATAATATAAAATAATAAAAACACTATGGCAAGCATATAGTAAACAATATTGGGACTCACTCGGTAAAATGCTATTGAACAGAACAGAACTTCTGGTATCACGAAGATACAAATCTACGAAAACACGCAACACAAATTTCGCTAATAAACAAACAGACTTCTGATTCTCGCCATTGTTCAATCTGTCTACCCTCCACTGCTTGGCCTTGCTGCTTGATCCATCAGTTGTTATTCCACCAATAGGAATGAGTGATTATCCACTACGCACATGTGCCAATTTTCAAGATACAAACAATTGCGTTATAAAGTGTTTGGGAGCCTATCTTATTTCTTCAGGAGGAAAATTATAGTTTATTAAAAATAAAATGTCACCAATAACTTGTAAAGCGTCCTTGATTATTTTTCGATAAAGAATCTATGAATATGTTTTCTCTATCACTTGTGATTGTATGTGAAAGAGAATATATGGCTCCCAAACTTGCAATGAGTTTGAAAAATCTGGGAACAGGTTGGTGCATCTTTCTGCTTCACACTTATGGCGCGCTTATTCAAAATTATTTGTTCATTTCTGTTGATAGGAAATAGAATAGTATACAGTAGAGTGAATAAACCGATACAACAAAGTATCCAAGGATAGGTCTATGCATCATTCAAATTCTTTGATTTCTATAAACGCCATATGCTTCCCAATTTATAAAAAAAATACACATCGGTAGTTCTAAGGATAATAGAAACACTCTTATTAATACTGGCCTTGAGCAGTTCTTGAAAAACTATTTTTAACCGACTTCCAAAAACAACAAGGTTACTATATTCGACCTGTTTTTTTTTATGTTTGTACATCAATCATTCGAACAATATTGAACCGATTTCGATGAATTTTTTTTAAAATGAAAGAGCATCGCTCAGCGGTGGTCCCATACAAGTTTCGCAAGGATCGGCCCAATACTTAGCCCAATATTAAACAAAAAGGAGCATTCTTCGATGTCTTCATTTCAATCAAGTTTGAATAGGATAGTTCCACACATAACCGCCAATCGGATAACCGGTGTCGTTTACCAGGCTGATCATTGTATCATATGGAGCGCTTTACATCTAGACGGTTTTCGAAGTCATATGATGCAATGCAATTATGCCGGGTAAACGACATCGGTTACCCAAAGCTGGTTCAGTGTGAAAGAAGTCTTTAATGACTTCTTTTGACCAATCACATGAACTTAATTTGAATCGAGAATAAGAAGAATATAATATTTCTATCCATATGTTCATATGAAAAATGTAAATAATTTAGTTGATGTTATTGAGTCATAGGAATAAGGCTATTTAGTTGCAATCATAACACAAAAAATATCGTACATAACTCGTCCGGGAAGATGTTTACCATACTCGTATGATAATACCGCACTCAACTTCATCTCCTGCGTTTACTTATCATATTTTCAGTAAGCACAATATTTTCCACACTTGTAACGTAATATAGGCCTACTATTTCAGTGTAGGTATATTCTGAAAGGGACCACATCAAAATGAATCAAAAGCCATTTCACTTTTAAGAAGCCTTTCGCTATTATAATTCTCCTAAATACAATATTCCACATTAAATAAAACGTTGTAGAATTTTCATTAGTTTATCTTTTCTTATAAGTGGATTTTTAGTTACTTAACTTTCGATGTTATAAATTAATGATTGGCTTGCTAATTTGATGAATATTTCATAGTGTAGGCTTTAAGAAATTTCTCATGTTTTCAAAGTTTGAAAATTCAACTAATAAGCTTAAAATAAAACATATTTTAAAACAAAAAAAGAAACCGACTTCAGTGAAATGATAGAATACTCACGTACTAAAAAGTTTAAAATAAAGTATTTACTTTAAACTGAGAAAATTTTAAATTTCATACAAGTAATCTTTTGAAGTCGGCGCCAAATTTCCCATAAACTTCTAAAATATAACAGAATTACTCTGTGATGTTTTCCATGACGAAATAATTGAACAATCTAATATCAAAACTAACACTGTATTTCAGTTAAAGTGAGTGTAAATCACATTTAATTGAAATTCAGTGTTAGTTTTGATATTAGATAGAATTTCTTATCATCATTAAAATATTTGGCGCCGACTTCAAAAGATTACTTGTATGAAATTTAAAATTTTCTCAGTTTAAAGTAAATACTTTATTTTAAACTTTTTAGTACGTGAGTATTCTATCATTTCACTGAAGTCGGTTTCTTTTTTTGTTTTAAAATATGTTTTATGTTTCTTCTTCTTGTTCAACTGTTGAACACAGAGAGAAAACAGAAATAAAATATTGAAAACATATATAACAGATCTCATATGTATGATGTATCAATATTTCCTTTCAGTTTTCTCTTCAATTTGACGATTTAAAATAATTTAAGAAAAGATCGTCTTGACGTAATCAAAAATGAAAACGCCAACTCTTACACTGTAAAATAAAGTGGATGATTGGGCTAAGCACCACCCTTCGAGATATTCTTCAAATTTTTCTGTATTCGAAATGAACCAGCTATGCAATGTTTTAATTATCACTAGCCAAAACTTCCCTAGATCCTATAGTGGCGATCTGTTTTACAGCATACCGGTACTTATTTTTATATTCGATTCTCAAGCTACAAAATCAATAGCGATCTCACTTGGACTATGAGGAAGCTATGTACCAAATTTCAACAGAATCTTCCTTTCAAGAGCTGGAGCACGGACGGACAACGGTACAATTTCAATAAGGCTCTGTTGGTCCTTAACACATTAAGCGCTATACAGGTCCCCCGGTTCCCGTATGGATCGCCAGCCTGTGCTATGCCATTTATATGTGAAAAAGTAGCCATGTTGCTAAATGCTTTCTATGTATTATTTCATCATTATACACGTTCTAAATAAAATTACTATCTTTTCTCTCCATAAATAGGTCTTGTAAGCATACAAATCAGTACAGTACGGGACTTTGAGGTCCCATATGGCACCAGAATGATGAACATGATATTTTATAGGCTTATTACTTCTCAAAAGTCACGTAATATTGCTCGCAGTTGGTTGAAGACAATCGAAATTACATCATTAGCATTTTTATAACAATCCATAGCCTTTTCATGGAATTTTATTGTCAACTGGAACACATGACACATGATGTTTCTATCGGTTACAGACTACAGTATTTACTTTCCAAGTACAAAAAAATTATTCAACAACAGCATTGTTACATCTTCCTTCTTCTTTCCTCATCATTTCCCCACTCTCTCATTCATGATTACTGTAGGCCTATTCTATAATAATTATCTCAATCAGAACACTTATTCAACACTTAACAAGCCTGCAGAAGGAGATCGTTCCTATTCTTAAAGTAGTAACTTTTCTAATTAAATGCTGAAAACGCTTCAGAAACGCTGGAAATGCGTGCTATGGAAAATTTAACTGGATACATTCATACTATAAATAGTACAAGCCTGTGTGACTGGAAATAGTTGATAGATTAGCTACCAGATGACAGTAATGTGCAGATGGTATACGGGAACCACATGACCCGTAGAGCACAGTTGAATGGGCGGTGTACGGGGACCTGTGGACATGTAAAGCCTTTATGGCTGGCTAATAGATATTGCTGTCGCGCGTAACATGTTAAAAACTGTTTTAGCCTATGGCTTTTCTTTAGTAAAACTCTTTGTAGTCTCGTCTAACGAATCACAGATACTTTTGTTGCAGGCGGAGACGCTGACACTCCTTTGAATTTATTTTTGCCAGAATAGCATAGCGTCTAGCACTGTTTGCTGGTTTCTTGATCTATTACTAACTCAGTAGTAATATTAAATCAACCAAAATAGAGAAAAAGCTCCGTTAATGTTGAAATTCACAGTTCCCTAGAAGGGAAATAAAAACTGCTGAACCGTTGAGCTCCTTTGAAAAATTCTGAATTTACTATAATAATTTGGCCAGTCCTTCAAAAACATGTAGTGATAAACAACTAATGAACTAAACTAAACGTTTATTGAATAAACTTGATTTTTTCTTGTATTGCAGAAACAAAATGTTATTTGAAACGCTCAAACCCTGTATAAGACTCAAACAACGTTAGTTCGGCAGTGCAATCAATAAATTACTAGTTATTTTTAAAATAAGGCTTTGTTCAATGATAGCCAATTTGGGTTTAGGCCCAATAGAGGTACTTGTAATGCTATATCTGAATTCATGAAGAGTTGTATTTATTCAATTGATGAGAACAAAGTTCTTGGTAACTTTTACTATGTCAAAAGCTTTTCATACCATATCTCCTTCAATATTGTTTTATGGTTTTGATGATTTGTCAATCAAACTAATTTCATCTAACTTGAGTGATAGGCTTCAAGCAGTCTTTTATAATGGTGTTTTTTTCGCATTTCTTGAACGTGATAACAGGTGTCCCCGAGGGCTCTACACTAGGTCCTATTCTTTTTATTATATGTAAATGATCTACTGGCTGCTATAAGTAGCAAACTTGTCACGGCTTTCATGTTTGCAGATGATTTGGCTGTTCAGATTAAGTGTAACAATTTGTTTGGTGACTTAAATATTGCCAAAGCAATAATCCACAACTGGACTGCTGTTAATTAAATTTGCTTTAATAAGGATAAAACACAGTTGTTGGAATTTGGTTTTAATTCAGGTGCTGATAAAATGCCAAATTTCTTGGAATGATACTATAGTACCGGTATCAAGAAGTAGTTGGTTTTGCAGAAGCGTGCTAATGGGCGGGTAATTGCTAATGTACATAGCATAATAGCATAACTCATTATAAACCCACGTTTAAACAACTTAGAATTCTGACAGTTCCAGCACTGTATGTCTTATTATGTACACAAAAAGAAATTTGTCTAGCATACCCATCGATAGCTCTGTGCACAACCATTTTACAAAAGGCATTCCACGGTACTTAGAATAACCCAAAGTAATTATATAGCAGTCTTATGGTTTTGATGAAACAAATGGTTTGGACATTAAGCGGGTTTTTGGAGTTTGGTAAGAAGTTTTATAATAAACTACCAGCTCAATTAAAAGAATTTGAGGTTGTTTCAAAAAAAGTAAGAAATAATTGTTGATTGGCAAATGTCCGTATAGTGCACTTGAATTATTGTAGAATATGTGATTCTAATTGTTCATTTTTAATATTTTTTTCTCTTGACGTTGTCATGCATTTTGAGAAGTGTTTCGACATCAAATAAATCTTGAATAGACAAAACTAACTGCATATTTCTAGCCTAGGAAATCTAGATCTACTTTAAGTAACATTATTCATGACAATTCAGTCGATGGAATTGATGATTATAACTATAATGTTCATTAGTCTATCCTCCATGAATATTGTAAATGCTTGATTTTTTTACATTGTTCTTTAACCCGTAATTTATTCATAATACGGTCAATTGTATACTTCTTATGAATTTGCTAATGTGAAATCGAACTCATTCTCCACACTCAAGACTTTGTGGGGAATATTCACTGTAAAAATAATTTCATTCATTTATTTGAATTCAAGATGTGTGAATAAATCTGATTTGATTGATTGAAGTCTAGGCATGCTAGCTTGTCTCCAGTGCTGAAATAAAAACTAAAACCAGTATTGAATTAGAATGAATACTTCATTAAAATTCAGTAATAGCCTACCTACTTGAAATGATGAATCAACAAAAATTGGTTGTTAAAAACTATCGAACATGACAATTATTGAAATTTCAAGAGTGATATTGACAATTTATTTCCAATCACACAGCACCTAGGTTCCTATAGCACACATTGAGATGACCTCATGACCAAAAACTGAAACTTATTTCCGGAAGAAACCCAGGTCTAGAGAAGTTACTGTAATTCAAAAATGTCACGTCACCAAGCTTGCGTGTTCATTTTACCGGTCCTTTTATAGCATCATAGTTATGATAAATGTTTGTGCCCCTCGATCTATACTTGCAGATAGTAGTAATATAACTATAGCACACCAGAAAAGATATACAATAACTATTATAGCAATTAGCAAAATAGCTTATTCAAACAAAAACCTAGTTATATTGGTAGGAAACTCTACAACAAGCTACCGCAGTTTTTAAAGAGTCTTGAAAATATAGAAATATTTAAAAAACAATTGAAAAAATATCTAGTTAATAAAGATTTTATAGTGTACAAGAGTTCCTTTCACAAGAAAATTAAGCCTCACCTCAACTAATTGATATGGTAATTATGGTATCTAGTGTAAAATCGTTGATCTGACTTGTCTTATACTGGAGTCTCCAAGACGTAATCTAAAAAAAAATGTATACTACTCATAGCCTACAGTCATTGGAGAATATTCTTAGACCGGTAGTCATGTGATTCTGTCATCGAACGAATCGCGAGTTCGTTCATTCGTGATGTCCGACCTTGTATTGAATAGAGAAGACATCACCTTTTGTAATAAAGACGATTGGAACTTGGCGAACCGAGAATGTGGCAATGTTGCACTGACGAAATCTCATCAGCACTTCTTATATGAGTAAGACAAGTAGATAGGCTTATGTTGAAATTATTGCACCAGACTTTACAAATTGCCAAATAGTTCACTTTATTACAAACACAAACTCTATTAGTGTTTAGATAAACTTATTCAAATAACTGTACAACCAAGATTTATTTCAATTATAGTTACCATAGTAATATACTGATTATTTTATTATATACATCTACATACTGCCGTAATGTTTTCTTTCATATAAATATAATCAACATTTGAGAAAATACAATCAATTTATTATCATTATATACAAATTTACACATACAGAATATTGATATATTGCATTAGGATAAGGACCAAAACATAAAATCAAATCATATTAACTGAACCAAGAAAATTATTTTAATCTTGATACAAAAATAATAAATATTATTTACATACTAATGTCAACAGACAGAGTTTAAAACCTTTGCGCCACATATCCCTATTTACATTACGAGTGACACTTGTCTCATAATTAGGTTGACTGTTTGTGCCCCTCGATCTATACTCGCAGACAGTAGGTAATAACTATAGCACACCAGAAAATATATACAATAACTATTATAGCAATAATTAGATTCTTGAGGAAGAATGTGGATGGCTGATCATTTAAAAACTATTTCAATAACAATTTCAATAACTATCAATATCAATAATAAAAGAAAAAGAGAAAAATGTTTAAAACTATCAATCTTATTTACAGATAAAACATTCCACCAAACTTATCTAGTTTGCAATATTGTCATACCAATTCTACTAACACCAAAAAATTGGAAACAGTCAAGAAATACCTATTATTTTTCATATTATACTTTTTTTAAATTTTAGTACAATTTCCATTCGCTAAATAGCGATCTATAATCTGATGAATTTTATTCTTTATTATATTAACAAAATTAACTTTTTTGATATGTTCAACACCAACTTATTAACTTTGAATTTATAACAAACTTAATTTCGCATTTCTTACTATGTGAAATCTGAAAGTCAACTCTCAGAATGAAGTATACGTTCACCGTATACAGGCAAATTGATGAATCCCTGATTTGCACCTATTATATTAACCAGAACATATTTATAAGAACAATTATATTAAACATTGTTGAAACCCCAATTTTTTTGTACAATACTTGGTTGTCTTTAAATGTTGAAATAAAGAAATAATATTTTACCAACAAAACTGATGAACAAAAATATTGAAAAAACGTAACTGAAATCAAGAAATATGCCGACAAAAAGTTTGTCATGTAAAGATTAAAGTATCTAATTATTGTTCTTCAGATATCGAATTGAATTCCTCTACACCATGGCAAAATGTAATTCTAGGAGTGGGTTGATAGAGAAATTTTCATTAAAAAGAAACTTAAATTATTTTCAATACTTTCCGATAAAAGTCAAATACAATACTAGCAACCCCTAATCCTAGGCACTTGTTATTTTTATAGCATCTTATTTTCATTTTGTAATGCATAAAAAGACGCTTTTTTTGCGAACAAAAATTTGTCAATCACATTTCATAATTTCAGTATCCTGGAAACAATTTCAATTAATTACAATGAAGCAGAAAAGGTTTTCCGGCCCCTGTATTTTCATAAAATTTTGTTACTTACATTTCTCGAATCACTTGACCAAACATATTAAAGAATAAAAATAATTTAATCCAGTATGATATATTATTTGCTGAGTGAATGAAGACAGTCTACATTAAATTCATCATACCTGCCAGACTAAAAGGAAAAAATTGTGCAGCAGTTGATAAACATAGCAAACTTACACCAAAACCTTCATAGAAATCTAAAATAAATATTGCAGTAGGAACTACCTTTCAAAAAATACTGATTAACCTAAACTGTAAAGGTTTTTATTCCTCTTGTCAATACTGTATAAAAAATAATAATAATACACTTAAGGCCATCGTAATGAAATTGATAAAATAACTGAATCAAGTAGGAGTGAATTTTCAAAATACTGCCAAGTATCACCATATATTAAGGTTCCTGTATTAAGAATAGAATGTACAAAGTAAAAGTGCAGAAAAAATTAATCTACGTTATTTTACATTTTCCGTTGTGTTCTATGAGGACCGGTTTGAACGGCGACACTTCTCTTCTGCCACACTAATATAGATTTGTGCTAAACTAGACTCATGTAGCAAGAGAACGAGAGCGCTCTATATAGTGTCTGCATTTAGACTGGCCTACAATACCAAAAATATTTTTAAAATTCTCAACGGATCTCAAACTGAGTAAGTAATATTAACACCAATATTAGTATTTACTGATTCTTCTACTTCAGAACTTCAATCAAATTCATTTCCTGTTTCAAGTATAAAAATATTAAAACAATTGAATAATTTCACATCAAATGCGATAAATTTAGTTTAAAACACTTTTTATCAACATTCAAATTAACCTAATAATACTATTGTAAGATTATTTCAATATATTTTATTCCTATCAAATCTAAGTCAAGTGTTATGTTTTGTGTACAATGTGGCAGAGCTGACAAGCGATATTATCAAATTCATGTAAAATGAAAAAAACAAAACTGGGTATTTGAAAGTTAACCAGTCCATCAGATTCTAATAGGAACACAATAGAATTGAAAAATATACACAGTTATAAGGAGAGAAAACAAGTAATAACAGTCTCGAAAATCGTAAGTCAATTATTTTACAATAATAGAAAAGAATAGAGAATACAAAGTACAAGAACATTTCAAAAATTAGTCACAGCCAGTAAAATTGAAACTTTCTCTTGTCTTGCATTCGTTTCAACGATTTTGTTCCAATAGCAACGATTATTATGTGCTTGTGCACACTTGAATGCATTTCATAATATTTTGATTATGTACAGGATATAGACACTTATAAACTCAACCGTATAAAACATATTACATTAAAATGACACAAGATTCTCCTTTGGTTACTTTAAACATGAGAATACGACATCGATATCATAACTTGACACATTCGTTTGTAAACATTATATTTTGCAATTAACAGAAAGCCAAAACTTCAATACAAAAATAATTGGATGCAAAATTTTTTAGCAGATCTTGTATATTCTCTAAAACATTGGCTTATCAGTACCAGTATTAATACAGTTATACGTACCAGTATTATACATAAAATTTGCCCTCCACGTTACAGCCAGATAGCTTTTTTGTAGAATAGACATAACAGAAATAAATAAGATAAACATTTATTATATTTCACTGTGTTGCTAATGATCTCAAGATTTCGAAATGTGTCGAGACCAAGCAAATAAAGTGATAAATCAAGCAGAATTTTGTAATGGATGACTTTCCTAGTTTATTCGGAACCAGCAGGTTGATGGATAATAATTATTTTTGTTCAAATTGTTCGTTAATCACAGCATTCAACTAATTGTAAAAAAGGCTTATTTTTTGGGACAAAAAAGTAAAATGTATTATTCCATTGAACTACCTCTCATTTATAGTAATAAGTTTCTACAACAGTTTCTGACAATTCACTGACAGTTTAAAGATTATAACATTATTTGATGTACAGAACAGCATCATTCGATCTTCACAATAAAAATTCACAAGATGCACTTATGTACCTCACTAGGCTACTCACTACATTATCAATAATCTTGTGCAATATATCTTTATAATGGATCAACTATGATGCATGAAACTGAAATTTCAAGCTGTTGCAAATTGAATGTTTTTGAGAAGTAAGCCACTTTCTTAAAATTTCCCTTATAACTCGGCTACAGCAGTGTTAGCATTGTTTCAAGCTAGGTACCAAAATGGCATGGTATTCTCACTGTTTTACCGCAATGTCAATTTTATGGCTATATCATCAATCGCTATTCATTGAATTAAATTTTTTTATGAATCCCACTAGATCTTACCGTATAGTGCAAGCATACGAGTTGCTAATGAAATGTATTTTTCATTATTATACTTCAATAAAAATAATTTCTGAAAGCTGCACACTAAAAAACAGGCAAATCCACTGGAAGTAAAAATTTAAATTCATTACAAAATTCCGTTTTCATTATAAATTTTGAGGACTTCTCTTTGAAAAAATTGAACGCGCATCCAGTGAATATTATTGAAGAAAGAATAATGTTGTTTTTTGAAAAATAACACTAGAGTATTTACCCACACACTATTTTCAAATTCACATACAGTATCAACTTGGAAATTACATCAAGCTACAGAAATGATAGATTATAAAGTTTTTTCTAGTCAAAATCATCGGCATGATTTCAGAACTAGATTTGAATGTCGACCATATAAAAGCTAACAACAACAATGATAATAATAATAATATTGCAATTTAATTTATTTCAATCATTCTTTGGACAAATTTAAAGATTTAATCTGACAATCGATATTGTCTATTAAGTCAATTAATTGTATATTATTGTCAATTCAGACAATTATATCAGTACTAAAACAAATCTGTAAAACAACTAATTTAGAAAAGATATTATTTATTGACACTATAATTCTATTGTAGAAGCAGTATTCGACCGAACAAAGAGAGGTATCTGTTTCAAGTCGACCGTTTTGCATTTGTTTGACTGTCTGTTTGTAATGCATTCAAGGCTAAAATCGCGGACCAAATTCAATGAAATTTTGCATGGATCTTCCTTTGAAGCATGCCCAGTTATGTATGTGTATTTTCGAAGTTTGCTTGCATTTAAAGGATGTTTAAAAAAAAAATTAAGGCCATTAGGCCTTCTGTAGGAACATATGATTTTTAAAATGAGCTTCTCCATCATATGCAATTATAATCAGATTCATAGACAGCTCTCAGGCCCCTTTATTCATCTGGTTGAGCCTTATTCATATGAATCAAGTTATCATTCATAAGAATAGCATATTTGTTTGAGAGAAACAAATCATTATTTCTAATATTTCAAATAAGTATAATAACAAGTGATTACTAAGTAAATGATATACAAATTCAATTAACATTGTTAAACTCAGACATCTGAAATCTAATTTGAGCAATCAGCTGTCTCGCAAATAGAAAACACATTGTTGATGTGATACAGAGTGATCTTTTGTGATAAACAAACTACACGAATTGAATCAAGGGTTCGGACTGATGACTGCGTTTAATTTTGCGATAATGATTATCATGGAGTACATCGAGAACCTGTATGCTCCTCTGTGCAAGTACCCTATTCTTGGGCGTGAGGTCTACTATTCACAGAACAACAAGTTTAATAATTTAAAACGAGACCCAAGCAGTGCCAAGAGGCAGGCGTTCAATAAAATAATTGTGAAGTGAATAAAATATAGAAAACATTCAATACAGTCTGTGTTAACCTCAATGTTTTGGACAATGTAACATATTTAAAATTTGTGAAGGAAGCAGTTTTGGACTTGAGTCTGTTGCGCCTTCACATTCGTTGTAAATTTGTGACAATAAATAAATACAGCACATACACGAATATTTTTGTTGAACTGACTTGTCTTATATAATCAAAGGTCTTCAAGACTCGATTGGAAATAATCATAAAAATAGCGTTTTAATATAAATAAAACTTTTCTATAAACTGAATCACTGTTACAGAGTAAATTTTTAAGATTTTTCGAATAATACAATCTATCGAGCTCAATATTTTAAAAATACAATTTTTTTGTAACTTGAAGCTCAATCTTCGAAGAACTTACTTCCTGCACCTAAACATTTATATACATGCATAAACATTATATGAAATAGTAGTCAGAACCTGTACTAACTTCACAACATTCATTATTAAATTTCTGGACAGCCAATTGTAAAACTTCATTTTAAAATTCCAGTGAATCAAAAGATTTGTAGGCTAAGCTTGATGTACTGTTCGATAGGGGTTCTCTGAATCATTTTTAATGTTTGAGATAAAAATAAGCAGTAAGAATTGAATTTCTAGTTTAATGTCATGATTTCTGCATAGCCGAGCGACCTTTGCAGCTATGTAGCTTCTATGTAAATTTGAAATGAAAGCGAGTAAAAACTCTAGCATATTATCATTTTAGCAAATATTCGGTACGTTTTAAAAACACTGAACCAGATTCAATTGATTATTTCTAGTAAAAACACGGAAGAGCTGGATGTTATCAGTTTCAAGTCAAACAACCAAAACGGTTCATCACAACATTTCGACCGAATGTCAGTCAGTTTTGTTACTTACTGATTGATAACAGCCAATCAGAAAAGTGCGCACCAACTCAGTTTATACTTATACAGGAGAGAGTGCCGATTTTTCAGTTGTTCTTATGCTAGGCGCTTGCGAAGCTTCGAATGCGGTTACAATTTTGTATTGATGGTACTGTGGAGGCGGACATCCGTAGGCGGAAAGCTTCACCTGTCGGCGCATACGACACTGTCGGCTGACCAGGTACACCAGTGCCAACATTGTGCAAATCACCAGCGAAACGATCACTATGAAAACAGCTCCTCTGCTTCCATCTTTGATGGCTCCTTCTGTGAAAAGAGACAGAAATTTTGTTGTACAGACTATGGTACCTATCGTAACAATATTTAGTGAAGTCAGTCATTTGGCTAGCCGCCGTACTGTATTGTACTAGAATAATGGGTGTGTTCATCAGAAATATACTGATTCATGGGATCATGGATTAACGGGTGTAGGGAGTAGGGGTGAAATGTCCAGGGGTGCACCCAATGGGACTGGTCCCCCAGAAAGATTTTAAGGAGGTATTTTATCAGGCAACGTTAGGGCTATAGAATATTCGTATTAATCTAAAATTTATTAAAAAAGAAAGTTCGAACCCAATTACAGGAGATGTCTAGAAAAGTATTCAGCATACAACGATCTGTCTACCCAAAACAAACCTGCTCAGTCTCATCTGTCATTCGTGTCTGATGCATGTGAAGTGTTAACATTGTTTACTATTTGAGGTTTTATTATTAGTGTAGGTAGTTATTATTAACTATTTATTATATAGTATTATTATAATATATAATAATAATATAATTATTTAATTGTGTATAATATATATAATTATAATATAATAATATACAGTAATTATATAGTTAATATAAATTATATTTAAAAAAATTTAATTATTTAATTTAAATAATAAAATAATTTATTATAATTATTTTTATTGTAATTTATAATTTAATTTTAATTATTATTTATCATTATAATATATAATTATTATTATAATAATTAACTATTATTACAGGTTATCTGCAGTTGCCGAATGAGTTGCTCAGCTGGGAGACTGGCCCGGCAATCGGTTGCTTCAATCAAGTTGCTCACGGCTAATAGTGGTATCTGTCATTGTTGGTTTTCTGTAGATGTTGAAGCACAAACAAATACTATCTCCCAGGGATCTACAAACTGAACTGCTCTGATTGTAACAAATTCTACATAGGACAAACAACGTTACAAGGAACATTTTCAAGCCCTGACATCAAAAGCTGAATCGAATTTCGCCGACCATATCATTCAAACTGGACACACTTTTACTGACATCACTACCAACCTACACATTCTCCATATAAAATCTAAAGGACATGAACTCAACACCTTGGAACAATTTGAAATATACAAACACACCACACACAATAAACAAAACATCCTCAACGAACAACTACATTTTAAATCACACAAACTTGTTGATCACATTTTACAAAAACCACAATTATTCTTCTAACCAAAAAACTGACATCGATGATCAAGGAACACGCCTCTGAAAACGGATCTCAAAGCGATCCGCTTCGAAAGCGCTCGGCCTACAGAGTAAGAAAATTTTACTTATTCTTAATGAATATTTGACTGCAAGTCGTTTAAAAACACATAACTAGTAATAACAACGGAGTTCGTCATGGAACAAGAAAACCAAAAACTATGTTCATTAGATAATGGCTCAACCTTTCGGTCGAGCACTAGAAAAAATTGAGTATAGACTCATCATTTGTTCCACTCCACGGAAATCTTTAGTAAAAGGCGAAAGATTTATTCGACATTGAAGTGGAACCAGAGCTACTAAACATAGCTGAGAAATAGCACCGCCTGATGTTGATGCACAAAATCAAAGTGAGAGGTATGAATCAAAGTATGCCAGATTATAATTAATTCTTGATTAATAGCTGTGAATTATGTTTTTTTTCAGCATTTAACTCATTCCTCAACAATATGGTAACACATTTATAATATAAATTATGTGTAAATTTTGAAACACGTAATAAACTCTCAGGTTATTACTATTTGAGAACTAGGTATGGCGATCTAGCGGACAAAATATTAACTAAAGCTGGCATAGTTGGCATAGAGTCCGATAGATGGCAGGGTCAGCTGTATGTTTGCCTGAGCGGGAATCTTGAAATTCGTATGGAGCCATTATTTTTGTTCTCTTCAATAGCACAAAAATGAGGCTAATATATGTGACAAATGCGGATCAACGGAGCCGATTAAGGTAATTTATAATTACTAAATTATTATACATTTTGACTTTTTTTGTTAACGATGAATAGTTTCATTCAAATATACTATCGGACTTCTACAAAATGGTAAATTTGCAAATTTACTGGCCCTTCAGCCCAATAAGACAATAATAAAAAAAACTAATATTTAGATGATGTGCACAATCTGAAGTGTAGACAAAATTTAAACTTTAATTAAGACAATAATACCACTGTCATACTCATTCATCAACGTAATCTCAAAAACCACTTGGCCGAAACGTTGAAATTTGCTACATATGTTCAGTCAACATCCTAGATGTATTTAAAAAATTACCAAAAAACGCTCAAAACTGTGTAAGGTTCTTAAGAGCTACTTGGCAAAAAAAATTGAAATTTAGTGTTTTGGATTTAGAAAAGCGTACTGAAAAAGTTTTTTGGAATTTTCCCAAAAAACGCTTAAGATTTATTACGTTTTTTTAGTACTACGTGACCGAAAAAGTTGAAATTTGGTGTACGGTACATGTAAAGTTTGGGACGCTAGACGCTTGCTAAGAACGGGTTTCAAAAACTTCCCAAAAATTGACGTTTTCTCAGCGGTTTTTAGCGTTCTCAAGAACTACTAGGCCAAAACAGTTGATGTATTAGATTTAGAAGCATACTATAAAAGGTATGATGTTGAAGATCCATCTTGTTTCCACTAATATGTATTATAAACTTAAAAAACACTTTTGAATGGAAATTGACTCACGTTATGGCGTGACGGCCGTTTCGCTCTGTTGTCTAGAGCATCATCAGATGACCCACAGTACACTCTGTGTACACTCTGTGTACACTCTGTGTACTGTGGGTCGTCTGATGATGCTCTAGACAACAGAGCGAAACGGCCGTCACGCTATAACGTGAGTCAATTTCCATTCAAAAGTGTTTTTTAAGTTTATAATACTATAAAAGGTTTTTGAATCTTTCCCGAAAATACGCTAAAATTGAACATTTTTTCAATGTTTTTTAGTGTCCTCAAGAACTATGTGGCCGAAGATGTTGAAATTTGGTACACATCTTCATTTATGGACGTAAACCCATACTAATAAAAGATTTCAGAATTTGAGATTTTTCTAGTTATGTCGTTTTTAGCATTCTCATGTATTGCATGGCCGAAAAAGTTAAAATTTTAATCCCGGGGATCCAGGAGGCGGGGCCCCCTGGCTAGACGATTAAGGCGAGCGAAGCGAGCTTGCCGGCTAATAATATTGTAAACAAAAAAATGTTAGTGGAAAACTCAAGATCTATTTCTTAATGACGTACAGTCTGATTCTTAAAAGATTGGTTCTCAAAAGTTTCAGGAAAAGGTTTGTAACACCAAATAGCAAGGCTGATAAACTTATTGACAAGGGAATTGAAGAAAATTTACGAAAATTTAAATTGAAATAAATTATAATTGATTAGCAAACTGATATCCCATTTTGCATTTGAAGTTTAGAGCAGAGTATAGTTGACAACCTGAGTTAGTTTTTGTGATTAGACTAGAATACACATTCTGCTTATAATGAAGTAGGCACCTTCCATTAATAAATAGGCTATTACATATTTCTTTGCAAACGAAACTGCTCCCATCTTGATTTGAATCAAACTTTAAAAACTGCACTAACAGTAGAAAGAATACGAGCACAAATAAAATTGAAATAAGAAGAATATGAATCTTGAATGGTAGTTCGAGACGCACTAAAAACTTGGTGTGTCATCCCAACTTCGGATTGCAAAAACTCATTACAATTTATTCGATACTAGCCGGCAGGCTAGCTTAGCTCGCCTCTAACTAGCCAGAGTAACAAATTAATATTAAATCAGACTAAATTAATATTAAACTCGCTTAGCTCACCTGTCATTTTCTTGTCCACTCAATAGATGATAACGCTAAAAACGATAGATAAACGTCAATTTTGGGCGTTTTTGGGGTGTATTTTTAAAACCCGTACTTAGCACGCGTCTAGGGTCTCAACTGAACATGGGCACCAAACTAAACATTTTTTGGTCGAGTGGTTTTCAAGAAAAGGTGATGAGTTAGTGGTATTTGAGTTTTATTATACAGATTCTTCAAGATTCAAGGAACGTTCCCATAGCTATGGAATTTACACTGATAGATCTGCTTCAAGCTCTCGCTCTATGGCAATCACTTTCTTTTATTTGGATCTCAACATCTCTTTTTTCATTAGTGAACAAAGATTATGTGCATTAATAATATACAATTATAATAGACAAAATTACTATTATATGCACATACAAGTGTAACTACCATCAGCTGATCCAAAAATGACATAATATGCACTTGCCTCTGTATAAGTATGGGAATAACTCAAATCGAATGTTGCTGAGATTAATCAATGTTTTGGAAAATGTAAATATTCCAAATTTGTGAAGGGAGCAGTTTTAGACATGAGTCTGTTGCGCCTTCTCATTTGTAAATCTGCCACAATAAATAAATAAAACCGAGTTGATAATATAAAATGTGTATTACCTGAACTAGTAGGGCATGTTTGACAGCACTTTCCAGGCGTTTTGACAGCATTGGGACAAGTGAACGGACAAACCTCCTTTGTGCAGAGTGTCTGGCCCACATCCAAACACTGACAGCTGATGCAATCGCTGACAGTCCACGTCTCGCCCGGCTTATAGAGGCGACTAGAGCTGGTGGCATTAGCATCGTTAACCAGACAGCCAAGTTTCGGTGGCTCCGCTACTGTCTGCAGTAGAGTTGGTGCAGTGCTAGTACTGCTGAGATCGTCCAGACAGATTGGACAGCAGTAGCCCTTTATGTGGAGCGGATGCTGGCAGTGCGCACTTTTGCACGTCTCCTCAAAACAGATTGACTGGCCATTGTCACACAAACAGCTCACACACTTGCTTTCACGCCACACTGTCTCTGTCGGATGCGACTCACAGGTGGTAGTCAACCTGAAAAAATTGAGAGAGCTGCTTTGGTACAATGGATAGTATATTACAAATGAATCAGTTTCATTATGTATGTAATATATTATGATTGATAGGAGATTTGATGAAATGGATAGAATAACATGAAATGAAACAGTTTCATTAGGTATGGTATTGTAATAGTAAAAGCCAATAACAACTTTTGAAGTCAGAGCAATAATTTCAATTCCAATTAGGCAATCCCAGATGATGATTATGATTGATTAAGTAAAAAATGTTCTCTCAGGTTTTTGCCAACCTGAAAACATGATAAAATTATAAAAGGTGTTCGGCTAACCCTTCTTGGACCCTAAAACCAGGTATGCAGCTAAACGCTTTACACGAAACTAACTCCAGTGTCCAGCTAACGAACGCCCTGTAACGCAGCTGATGATTAAATTATGAACAAATTATGTCCAAAACAACTAATAGTTATGACATACTTGGTATGAAGTTGTGCAACAAACTTCCATTGGAGTTGATAAGGGAGACTGAAAAAATATTTAAGACCTGGTTGTTTAATTGGCTGGTGGCTAATCCTTTTTATAGCAATAATGAGTTTTTTGGAATTGGAATTATTGTTGTTTAGAGGAATCTTATGTTATTTTGAGTGTTTTTGCTAGATATTTTTGATATCAAAATTCATTATCTTTTCCCAACAATGTATCTGTCTAAATCTATTTGTCTTAGTACTTGCAACTCAACTAGTTTTACTCGTGTTTAACGACTTGATTTATGACGTCTATTGTTCAATGAATTGAATGACAATAAAACAATTTTTTAAAATTTTAAATCATCTGTCATCGTATAACAAAATGTGGTTAGGAGACGTTCATAATGGGGAAGGGGCTGGTAGTTCTCTAACGACCGATCGATCAACTTATGATTTACTAAGAAGGATGAGATGCCAGGTTATGATAGTTATTCGATTAACAGATTTAATAATAATAATAATAATAATAATAATAATAATAATATCGTGTGACCTGGCTGGCTCAGGTCTGGTGTCAGAGTTATCAGGTCGCACCTGAATAAGTTCAGGGCCTCTGACGTGACTTAACGACTGTTTTTAGGCAGCCGGGACCGACAGCTTAACGTGTCCTCCGAAACACGGATTAAACAGATTTAATAATTTATGGTTTTGTTCTGGCTCAAATACGAGAATTGTAGTTTTTAAATCATTATCAATATTGAGAGTTTACCCAGCTAGATAATGCATTTTGTATAGAATGATTTTTGTAAATAAATTAATGCATTTTGGCAGATAACTTCATTGCCAAATCAATCACTCTAGAAAAATGTAGATGCTACTATGCAACATTGAAGTACTGTAGTATTCATTTAACTTGGCAGCGTTTAGAAGAAGGGAGGACTTGCTACAACTGAACCCAACTGCTGCCAAGTTATATGAAAACTACAGCAAACCTGTGTTAAACCCAAGTTTATTAAATATTATGTATTTAAAATACAGTAGAATCTCGATTATCCGAGGTAATTCATCCTAAAAAAAATAATAAACCTAGATTTTTCCCAAACAATTTAATTTTTGATGAATTTGATGTTAAGACAGTTAGACAGTTATATGTAATCAATGCAATTTAATTTATAATTAAACATAAAACTAATTTTCCTCACACCAATAATACAGCCAACAGTCACTATAGCTCAACACTTTCCTCTAATAAATATCAGATATATAATACTAACATTGAAACAATCGGGAGACAGCTAATATACACAAGCTCTAAAATTATAAATAAAATTCCTGAACATCTTGTAAATAGTGCCAAAGTAACTAAGAAAATGAAACAAAACATCAGAAGTTGGATTAAGAGGAATTATTTTTTTTATCTATGAAATAGTACTAGAAACCGTTCTTCTGATTTGTGAGCTTGCTTACTGATGCCCTCTCCCACTGGTCTTTAGGACTATCCCCTCCCTCTATCTCATCCTTTTCTCTCCACATTTTCTTTCTCATGGATTGAAGGCCTTCCTATTACATGGGTAACCACAGTTGGAAGACCTTCTAATCCCCTCTCTTTGCCACACCACAACTCCTTATTGTTTGGCCTTCTTGTTATACGTATGTGGTATTATTGTATAGCTATGTTTGTTTTTTGGGATGTGTGTGTTAATAAATTGAAAAGGTTAAAACGTAAAATAAACCATTTACACATCTTATTTTAACTGAGGCATTACATCTTCATTCAATCTTTCCATCGTATTATTCTTAAAATAAAAAGAGCTTTATTTTAATTTTTTTTTCTCTCATCACTAGATCAAATAACCCGGAGGCTCGATTGACCGGGACTCGGATAATCGAGATTCTACTGTAGTGAATACAACATCCAGTAATTGACAACAAATGCCAAGTCAATTTATGAATTTCAAAAGCTGTAATAATTTATCAAGAAATGAAAAATGATGTTGAGAATGTTACTGACTTGAGTGAAGAGATGGAGGGCTTTGTGGAGCAATGTGAACAGCCGAAATTCGAAGTGACCAAAGTTTGGAAGTCGCAGGGAGCTGGTGGACACTGGGGCGCATGGCAGTAGGTGCGGCCATCTTGGCAAATGCACTCCACGTTCGATCCCAGTTGCCACTGTTCACCTTCCACGTGGAAATCGCCACTGCCATCTTCTCCACACACCATATGCTTTTTAGGCGATACATCTTGTCCTAGAAATGAAAAACTCAAAATCTTCATGTCTATTTTTCCAAAATATCTCTCTTAAGCCGCGTCTCCACCAACCGAACATGTCTTCCAAACATTGTTGGCGAACACAAAAAATAAACAAACATTAAACATAAGGGTCACCAAACATGTTCGTGAGTTCAATTCAAATGTTTGGTCTGTGAGCGAACAGTGACGACCAACAACAGGTTCCCGCCATTACTCCCACCACACCGATCTTAAAGTTCGAGAAGGCGTCCACACCAAACCAATGTTTGGCGACATCAGATAATTCCAGCGAACACTTTTCGCCGAGCATGTTTGGTTGGTGGAGACGCGGCTTTATTGATGCAAGATAAGTCCCAGATCGCTGTCTGAGCCTTGCTGTATAGGAGCATAGTGGGTTAAGCTAAGTTTGGGTGAATTCTGAACGAAAGGGTTAGTGATAATATAGCAGGCAAAGTATACGTTGGCCAGAACTGACCTTTCAATAATTATAAGCATAAGATTGACATCTGCTCATGATACTTCTGTATTATATACTATTTCTATAATTATAGTTGGGAAGTCGTTAGAATTACATTAATTGTGGAAATAATCTAATAATACAAGGATATTACAATTAAAAAAATATTAACTTCGAATTCCTCAAACTGCTATTAATTTAAACTAATATTAATCTAGCTTGTAATATTATAATTATTATTAAAAATTGTGGAATTAATTTAGATGGAAATGAATGTCAGATTTTTAATTCATCGAATTTTCACATTTTTATTTGTTATAAAATATGCTGACAATAATCGTATACCAGAAGTCTTCAGCACATTTGATAGAATTGAATTGAGAATTCCACATTTATTTCTATCAAAATTCAGTCAACAACTGTTTAACCCATGTTCAGGCCTTGGCTTAGCCAATACATTCATGAACTTCGTTTTCTTGTTTCTGCAATTTCTGTAGTGTAATTCCAATACCTCGACACTCTTAATCCATAAAGAATTACAGTATATAAAAATAAATAAAAACAAGCTAGAATGAACTGTGCTCTAATTTGGATCCTTTCAACTAGATTAAAATGCTATCTGATGATTCATGATTCAGTGATTGCATATTACAATTATTAAATTACCAAATAATGTACATTCAACCAATTAAAAAATAATAATTTACAGCATTTAAAAGGATTTTGAAACCTCTTATGATTGTTTAGAATGAACTGAGAAAAAGAATGGCTCATGGAAATAGCAACCAAGAAGACAATTCCATAAAACTTGAATAACTTACCATATACTTCTATCATAATGTTCAACATTAAAAACAAATGGGAAATTGGCAATATTTGTAAATAGTTAGCGAATATTTTTTTTAAATAAAAGTATCAGTTGTTCTTTCTTCATCATACGGTTGATATGTTCTAGTAGTGTGCACAGTAGCGACCAGAAATTTCTATGCCAAGCCTAATATGAACCAAAGTATGGTCTAGTGTGTTTCTACCTAAACGCTGAAGTTTCAGATGGAAGAGCACACTGGGGACAAAAACAAGAATTGAAAACGTGACTATAAAAAAGTTGATCAAGAAATGAATGGACCAGGGAAATCCTCCAGAAAAACTAATTAATGGGCCATCAAGTATGCTCAAGCATGAATCGCATAAACGAATAATTTTATTTTTACCTGGGCAACTAGGACAACAACCAGTAGTGTTAACCAAGTGCGCTGAACAATTGGTGGCCGGACAGAGTAGCGGTGAACACATTTCAGTTCCATCGCGGCAATAGCAGTGCCGACAGCCGTCAAACCACATCTCTCCATCCTCATGAACGACGTCATCATCTGATCAAAAAAGAAAAACCAATTTCTCATCAAAATGGCTTAATTATTGCTCAACTTGTGAATTATTGTGCTTCAAGTTGAAATTTCAAGTGAAACATCGACCTAACCTAAGATTTGGATCCTTCTTTAAAATTTTGTGAAAAGCAGTTTTGGGCAATAGCCTGTTGTATTCACATTTATGCTAGTTGAATGAATAAATAAACAAATAAACTGTAAGTATAACAGTTTGAACAGAAATTCCATTCGATATACACTATTAAATGATATCTATGGTCTATGGTATATATAGATGTCAAAAAAGTGTTTCATTGAGAAAATGTTCCATGATCGAGTAGTAGCGTCAAGTTAAAAATGAAAGACGATTTTCTTTGTAGTGGCGAAGGTGAAAAACGATTCCAATACTAGTTTAAATGACCAAATTTATTTTAACCAATTCAATACAACTAACTTGGTTTCATCATAATTCCAGCCTACATTAAAAAAACAGT
The DNA here is from genome assembly GCA_948455865.1 of Conomelus anceps. NCBI lineage: Eukaryota > Metazoa > Arthropoda > Insecta > Hemiptera > Delphacidae > Conomelus > Conomelus anceps. The sequence continues at coordinate 74,350,908 of OX418218.1, forward strand.
TCTTTTGTGTATTTCTCGGTTGACCTTGGCTGCATTTCAGTGAGCTTCTAATTTTTTAGTTTTAATTTGATTCAATTCTAGCCTTATTACGTATTTATCTTCTTTGTTGCTTTCTAGATGTTCACAGTTTTTAGTTATTGATTTGACTTGTATTTTTGCTTGTTACTCCTCCCACCAGGGGGAGTGACTTGTCAGCCAATCACAACCTTCGATGAAGGTCAGCCTCTTTCTCGCTTAGCCAATCTATGATACATCCCCAAATTCCCCCCCCCCCCCCGAAAAACTACAATTGGATTGCAGTAGTGTTTTGAGGGAGAGTTTCAGAAAGAGCTCTGTACTTTAGTTTTAGTTTGATTGAGATTGATAATGGTATAACAACCGAAACTAGTTTCTCAAAGTTTTATTAAATGTGGTTCTGACAATTTCGACTTATTATTCATTATTGATACCTTCATTATGAAAGACTATGTTGAGCTATGTCAATGAATGCTGAAAATGGCTATGATAATGTAAATTAATTTCTTTAATTTTAAGGAGATTCGACTATCTACTTGGTTGCAAGGTATCTGAGAAATCATTAACTGAAATATTTCTAAATTTATCATAAGGTCAGACATACTATTTTTCTTCCATATTCACATGCAGACAAATGTGAAATAAAATGATTGGATAAGCAAAGATTCACCCAGCCAATCATATCACTAGAATCATTATTTTTTATAACTGTACAAATATTGCTTTCACCCAATCAAATCACACGATTATTATATTGCTCATAGATATTTACATAGCTATTGCTCCCAGCCAATCATTACACTGGATTATGCATATTCCTCAGCCACAGTGCTAGATGTTTGGTCTTCCTCTCAGCCAATCACAATGCTGATTCTTCCTGCAATCTCTTTCTGAAACTCTCCCTCAAACACTACTGCAATCCAATTGTAGTTGGGGGGGGGGGGGGGAGAATTTGGGGATGTATCCCCACCTGCAATTATAAACCGACACTGAAAAAAGCTTCAAGTGTGTTTTTTATGGGCATGAGGACCTTTCTTCGGCGATAACATTTCTTCATCAACATAAAAGGTTTTTTAGTGCCGGTTAAGAATTTGCGGGTGATACATCCTAAATGCCCTTTAATATTTTCTCACTTATCATAAAAGTTCCTGGGCTCGACCCTGATCACATGATTATGCTTCCAGACAATCAAAGTACGGAACTTTTGAGTGATATCCTATAAGATCTATTTAATTGACTTTTTGAAAGGAATGATATATTATTAGAATTTTTCTGAGCTTTTGGAGCTGTCTTCAATTTTGAAATAATTGAACTTTCAACTTAGTGTAACATGTAAAAAATACTAAAATTTAAAATTAAGAAGTGTCTTGAGATAGAAACTTCATTTTTTCGTTTCTATAATATTCCATTCAGGGTATTTTATGACAATACAAATTATTATTCATACAATGACTTGAACATTTTTATGATTATTCAATCATACAAATTACTCAATCATCATCGTCCAAGAACTTACACTGATGTAAGTTCACCGAAAAATTCATAGAGACGCCTTTCTTAAAATTTCATCATTTTTTAAAACATCCATCAGTTTTATTAAAATCTTTGCCATAAAAACATAAATATTAAATTTAATGATTAGTAGTTTTGTTTCTACAAACTGTATATGGAAGAAGGCAATCTTAATGAAAATGACTTCATCAATATAATATGACAATTGACTTTTTATAAGAACAATTGAGGAATCAATACTACCTTAGCAATTATTATGTTGGGTATATTACACTTACCGAGATGGAAGCAGTAAGATTTTCCCACTGCGTTAATTGCGGTACTCTGTGCTCCAGAATTTGGTGATGCTAAAAAATGTAAAAACTTAAATTATTTACCACATTAAATTAAACCATAAATTTTATTGTTTATAGAGTCTTCCAGTTATCAACAGTGTGCGATTAAATACTGTCATATTGAGACAATTTATAGTAATCAACCTACTCATTGGGCCCTTATTACACTGAGCCTCAAATATTTACACTACAGAGATCCACACTACTTATATTTCTATTCATCAGACATGTCATTCTATTTTATTTAACGTCTATGATACACTGGAAGATCATGATACTAGATACTAGATATATGATCATGAAGGTATAAGAATCCCGGAAAATGGTATTATTTTCTTATAAAATATGTGTAATTTTTAACATGAGGGTGTTTTTTCTGGTATAAATAGAGTTTCAGTTTAAATCCAATCTCATATTCCTATGACACCCAAAACGATGTACTCATGCAGATAGCCTATACAAGTTTAACAGTTTAATGACTGATAACATTTATCATTTCAATGACTGTTCTCTAGTATGTATTTAAAAATTGTTGTTCTTTTTACCACTGCTGTTACTATTAATTTTCGTAATGTGTGAAGATTTATCCAAGGATGCCTTTAATATAGGACATTTATCATTTCAATGGCTGTTCTCTAGTATATATTTAAAATTTGTTTCTTTTTTACCACTGATGTAACTATTAATTTTCGTACTGTGTGAAGATTTATTTTAACGGTTCTCCTACATGTATTTAAAAATATCATTATTTTTTAATATTTGAATGAATATTTTGATGAACTCACGCAGGCATTTGCAGATTGGGCATCCGTTGTTGTTTTTTGCGAAACCATGTGCGCAGTGCTTGGTGCAGTCGGCGGCGGCAAGCGGCTTGCAAGAGTCACACTTGCACACCGGACAGCCGGCCTTGTTCAGACGGAAGCCATGCGCACAGCTCTTGCGGCAAGTGGCCATGCTGGGACACTGCTGGCCTGTGCTGGCCGCGCATTCGCACAACTTGTTGCCATGCTTGTCCTTTACATAGCCGTGCGGACAGTCTAACCGACATTCGTCTGCAACAAATAAAAATTATTACAATTTAAGAAATCTTGTAATACAAAAACTCGATTGAAATGAAATCTGATCTGTTCACCCAAAAAATGTACTAATGTATGTTAATATAGGACTATGTAAAATTTTTATGTATTATTACAACTTATTCTATTTAATGTTCATTTAAAAATTACGAACAAAAAAACGTACCATGTAAAATATGATTATTAAAACTTGTTCTATTTACTGTTCAATTTAAATTCTATTCATTATTACATTCCAGAACATTTGGTGTAAGCCGAAACGGAATGAGTCAACATATAGTACATAACATGAGATTATACATATATTACAGTACATGATAAGAAGTAAAATATAACTATAGGCTATTATTATAAATATAACATTTACACTATTCATGTAGAAATTCAGCCACTGAGTAAAAAGCGCTATCAATCAAATTTGATTGAATATAATGACTTTAATAATATTCCAAATATCTCAATGTTTTCTAAATTTTTATATTTTGTGGAAGTAATTTGTTAATTTTTGGCTCCATCTCTACTATGGGAATTCCTCAAATAACGAAGTCCTATTAGCAGCTATAGACAATAGACAATAGAACTGAATGCCTTCTACATTATATGTATAGGTGTGGGCTATAGGTAGAATATATAGGTATCGTCGATATAGGAATATTATAACGTCTGAAGTTACCTATGCTTTTGTGGATATTGATACACAGTTCCAGAATGTAAGCAATATGGTGTTTGATCTAAAAGCTCAAGTTTTTTCAAAGAATCATTACCGTCATTTACCAGCTACAAAGTGACCTTACATACATTGCTATAAACCTCATATAGTTGTATACTATAGGCTGAAGTCAATTAATTTCAGGGCTTTAAAGCTTCATTCAACATAAGACATTTAAATTGGTCTAGGACTTTTAAAACAAATATCTATAATTTCTAATAATCTATTAAATCACAATTCAAGATCATTCTCTAATCATGATTTAGTGTAACATGCAGTTTTAATGTTTATCAAAATAATTAATAATCCATTCCATACAGGTGCAATAGTCACATAATAGGATTTAGTCAATAGCAGTGTATTATATAGCAGTAAATGTCGGATATTCCGCTCGCAGGCTATGAAAAATGTTTATGTCTGGAAACAATGTATTTCCGTTTTCATATGCATTCTCGTATTTATGTTTTTTTTTTTTTTTTTTTTTTAATTAATAAATGTGATTGTGAAAATGTCAACTATTATTCATCACGGATATATAATATAATTTCACAATCAACAATACAAAGACGGAAATACAATTTTATTGAAACCTGAACCTCAACCAATGTAGTAAAATTCCTCGATGTGTTTACCTTGCTGGCACTGACAAGTGAAGCAGCCCTCACTATCTCGAACGAAACCGTGAACACATCTCAATGTGCAGTTGAAAGCTTGACAGTTTGGAGGAAGAGTTACCACTGATGATTCTGGAAAAACAAACTTAATTTATTGAATTCTAACAACAGTATGAATGCCTCCTCATTGATGTTATAACAAATGCCACATGCACTCAAACTTGCTGCTTAGACTTTGAGCATTAAGTTTATTGTTGTTGTATTATTTGTGTCCATTATGTATCATTGTGATTTGTATGTCAGTGTTGTGAATAAATTTCATTTCATTAGTCTGAACTCTTTGGTACCCTTATGTATAATGCCCTTATTATTAAACAACCAAGTAGGAATTGACCTCAAGAAGCGAATTTGATACAATAAATAATTATCATTGTTTTTATAAACTATAAAATTTAACAGATCAAATTGAAATTTCAATTCCGGAATTAAACTAGATACTATTCAAGGATGATTAAATTAATCAAATCAACAATTATTTAAAAAAAGATTCTTCGTGCCCTTTCCAGCACATTCACTGGGTATGTGTGTTGGTTTTCGTTAAAATGCCTTTGCCCCTACATCCAATACTTCCTAAGTATTAGGAATTGATACTTAACAATGAATTAGAGAAATCAGTTTCACACTGATTATTGTAGGCCTTCTACTGTAGCCTACTGAATATGATACTAACGTATTATAACTATCATGACTGAGAGCTGAGGTCTACTAACCATCGCAGACGGGGCAACACTCGCCGGGCACATAGATGGGGTTGGAGCATGGCTCGCAGACGGACACCACGCACCGCCGCTTGCCATTGTCGCACGTGCACGACGTACACGGATCCGTTTGCCACGTTTGGCCGTTCCGGATGAACTTGCCTCTGTTCGTGAAGCAGCCGTTCAGGTCGGGTTCTGTTTTTTCTGCAGCAAATCAAATTGAATAAATCATTTTCTATTTTAACACAAATCAAAGAATTGACAATAAATTGAGGAAAAATAATAACTTTAAACATTAATTGAATATCAGAGAGAATAGAATAAGATAATAGAAATAATTTTTAATATTTGAACACTCATATCGGAAAAAACCTATTATCGAGAAAAAATAGTTTTAAAGCATTTCGAATACGGATTTGTTTGTATATTATAAGTATTTTATGAGTATAGAATAACATAGAAAACATCTTTTCATATCAAAATTTTAATATGTATCACTCATCTTCTACTCTTCGGCCCAATAACAGAGCATAAGGTGACCGACTTGTATTTATCATATCTGTTATTCTATTTGATTAATTGATTTCAATTGTTTCCCTCTCTATTCATACTTCTTACTTCTTGCCCATAAAAATCAGAAAAATGTATATTATTTAAAATAACAATTGCATTTCTTTCAACAACTTTAAGTGCTTAATTTGAAAAAAGACATAGAATATTCTCTCAAAGGAAGATAGCGCACAAAATGACGTCCTCAAAGATTTTTGAGCGGCGAAATATCCATTTAATAATGATCTCTTTAAAATGAATGATGTTATAACAAATGCCACATGCACTCAAACTTGCTGCTTAGACTCTGAGGATTAGTAGCCTCACTGTCTGAACTCTTTGGTACCCTTATGTGCAATACCATTATTATTAAATAACCAAGTAAGAAAATACCATCCTAAGAAAATACGATGGTTTTCTACCATCGTAAGAAAATATTCAAAGGGAAATAATCATTTTCCGTATACAGAATAATCCTAAAATCTTCAACCAACAAAGACCATTATTTGGTTTAATTATTCTAGTAGTTATTAATCAAATTACTATTATCAAAATCAGTTTACTTATGACATCAGCTATAATTACTTCACTATTTATTATTTATGACTGAGTCACTCAGACTCAGTCATTAATAATAGTTAAGTAATCAGTCAACTGAGTGATTTATAATTTGTAAATTTAGTCAACTGCAAGTTAAATTTTTCATGTGTTATCATATTCAAATTGCAACTTTTTTTGACGCTTCGCTATGGAGATTAGCCGACATTATTTGCCTTATTCTTATGCAGTGGCGTAACTCTGGGTGGGGGGGACCAGGAGTCCCACCAAAGAAAAAAAATATATTTTGTAACTTTAGCAAGCCCTGAGAGACAATAAGTATTGACAAAAGTCGAAATCGACGTCTTGAATCGCGGAAAATGTGGTTTTAGGGCGATTATTTTCAAAAAAATTTCCGGGGTGTAACCCCTTTTGAATTAACAAGCTACACAAAATCTTCAATTAGGAGATCAAATAACATAGCAGAGTGAAAATAGTTTTTAAAAGGCCTACTTTAAAGTTTGTCCACTTGAACAATGCATTTTTAGCACGAGAGTTCGAATCTCCTACTGACAATGATTTTTTTGTAGATTATGTCTTGGAGACTCCAGTTACGGAGTATAGGACAAGTACTGTATCAATTAGTTGAGGTGAGGCTTTTTTATGCAAAAATTAAATCAAAATCACTATCTTTGACACACGGTTTGCGTTAGAATAATATTAGATTGGATGAATTTGTTTCTAGAATCTCATAACATATGATTTTAAAGGGATTATGTTTTTAATATTTCCCGGTAGAGTACCCCGAACCTTCTTTACTGTAGTGTCTAGAGCCTACGCCCCTCCTTATTAGTTGAAATGTTTTGAAGAAATATTATTTATTTCTTTATTTTTATCGAATAAAAAGTTATAATGTGAAAAAGTTTATTGTGAGATTGAGGTAATATTAATTAGTTTATCGAGATGTTTGGATTGAAAAATGAAAAAAAAAAACCAACCTGGTCCATCCAGACACACAGGACAACATTTTCCTTTGGGTACACGAGTTTTTGAACATCCTTCAGGCAACTGCGGACAAGGTGGATCTGTTTCGCACAATTTCAGCCCATTCTTGCAGGTACACAGTGTGCATTCTGATTCACGCCACGACTGCTCTTCCTCTGTGCACGTGTTGTTCGATTCTGCAATGAAAATTCCACCTCTAAGAAATCAAAGTAATTGTGCTAAAAGTAGGGAAACTTCTACAACTAGGGAAACCGATATTTACTTTAATCAGTATCTTGATAATAAATCTAGGGGAGTGATAGCCGAGTGCCGTAACAGGTATCTGTTCAATCAGAGATAAGCTACGAACTCCACAATACACTGCCGTAAATCAGTGTACTGTAGGTCGTTTGACGATACTCTTGAAAACAGAGTGAAACAGCCGTCAAACCATAACGTGAGACACTATTTCCACTTAAAATTGTTTTTAAGTTTTATTATAAATATTATTGTTGACAATGAAATCAGAAAAGGTCGAAAGCACTGCTCCAATAATTAAGAGCGAATTTAGATTTGCTCATTGAAATTATGGCTGCAGGACGTTAACATTAGTTATATCTATAGTACCTTCGACTGCAGGTAACTCTTCAGACATCAACATGATGTTTTGGTCCAAAGAGTGAGGAATGAGGTAAGTTGAGATTAATTTCCTCACTGAGCTAAAACAGTTGTTCCTATGCCAAACCCACCGAAACTAATTCTGAAGCTCTATGCTTAACAGTCCACTCCCACCTTCACTCAGGGTCTGACTGAACAGGTGAGTGTGTAAAATATCTAGCGCACTTCTGAGCCACTTCCTGCGTCTAAGCTGTTATTCGAAACAGACGTTTCGAAGCAACACGATTGATGCAGCCTTTTTAATATCTAAGACGAATAAAACTTAATTCACCTCAAGCTACAATAACGGAGAACAAAATAGAGCTGAGGTAGATCTTTGTAACATTCATGTTTCCTGAAATCTTTTTTTTGTTGTAGATTACGTCTTGGAGACTCCAGTAAAGGAGTATAAGACAAGTCAGATCAACAATGAAAAAGTCAGCTACAGAGATAAACTTCCGTAAATAGATAACTCATTTAACGCCCCGAAGAAGAGAAAACATTTACAAATAAATATAAATTCTCACTCTTAAAACTAACAACAAATATATGTTGAGTTTTAGTTAATTATGTTTATTTTGAATCTCTTGTCTGAGATACGTTTAATAAACCATTGATGCTTCTTAGAGCTTTCTTCAATACTGTCTTTGAAATTGCCTTTTTCCTTACAGACTACTGTTCCTATTTTAGTTTAGGTCTTTCCTTGGGATATTTTATTTTCACCTTCCAACAACTTTTCAATTAAATGTACACTATTTTAAATTGTATTGTCCTTATATAATATTCGTATTCAACAGTAATTTATTATGTTATATTTACAATATTTTTAAATGTTTTTCATTGTTGTGTTTTTTAGAGGTATCATATGTAAGTAGTTGTGAAGTGAGTACCAAGTACTTTAGTAGATCAAGTGAACAGATTCCTCACCTACCCAAAAACAGCATTATTGTACAAGTACTATTAAAATTAGGGAGGACACCATTTGTACGACTGTCGTTTTGGCCGACCTAATAAACAAAGGTCGTCTTCTTATTCGTGGTGGTTCAGTCACATCTAGCCAGGTGTTAGGCTTGGTTATGGCAGTAGGTCGATCAAACTGTTAGGTCGTCCTCCTAAAGGATACCACCCTTAAAATTATAATTTATAAGTAAATAATAAATAAATTGTAAGTAATGTACCAGAATATCAGTTATTTTTTTGTAGTGAACAGTTTTTTTAAATAAAACTGAACAGTTACCATTTTCGACACATTTGAAGAGTGCACAGCAGGATCCCGGATTGCCATTGCCAGGACGGACGACTTTCGGCCAGAGAGGCGGCTGGCACTCGGGCAGACGACAGGGCTCGGGCAGGCACTGACACTCCTGCGGCATCGAGCAGCACTCCTCGGGCGACTTGTGCGCTGGCAGCCGGTAGCTGTCTGGCGGACACGCGCCTTCGTCCGCTGCGCTCGGACACACTACTTCACTGCAATTCACTGCTGCAACCACAACACAATTTACATGATTTTTATTCAAGTAATAATTAAGGGTACGGCTTTTATTGGTAGAGGCCCTTACAAGTAATTACACCTCAAGTCGATAGGAGGTAGGTCGGACTGAAAAGTATTATACCAAAATAAGGTAGCTGCAGCCCTATCAGAGTTCAATCCCAATCAGCTGATGGACTGCAGGCTACTTGGCTACATCATTTCGGAGTAATAGTTGATTCACCTTCTATATTCTTAATGCCTTGATTCCACATCACTATTTAAGAAATGTTATAGGAAAATTGTAGATGGGTTCTGATTCACTAACGGCCGGTTGCACGAAAGCCAATTAAGGAGTTTAATGTCAGTTAACTAACCGTCTTAAGTGTAACGGGGTTTACTTATGTTGCACAAAGATCCATTAGTTAATTTTCCTTAACCGAATGGGCACAATCTGGCTACACTGTAATTTCATCAACAGCTGATTCCGAAGTTGAGAAAAAAGATGAATTAGAATCATTTCATTGTGAATTATTTGAATCATTATTCAACTATCTCAATATTATTATATTCTTAATAGGTATCATTAATTTTGAAAGGTTTTTAACACCTACGACCTAATTTGCAGTTCCATGTCTTGGTACAATAAACATAACCTATAAAATGTAACTTAACGGGCATTACTGAGATTTAATCATCGGTGATGGGGCGGTTAAATATCTTTTACGCCGGTTAACCTAATCAGGGAGACTCAGTCGGCCGACTCTGTCTGTCTTCTTGTCTATGCTGTATAATAAAAAGAGAAGGAAGAGAATCACAAAATATTGGAAAAAACGCAACTCGAAAACAGATAGAGATGTGAATAGTGTGGAGGATTGAAGAACAATGGGCAAAAGGCCTATTTTTTGTTACTGCTGCATGCAGTCTCCTGCGGCTAAATACCTCGCCACCCAACGTCAATGCCAACGACTGTTTCGAACGACTTCGTGCCTGAAACTGTCTCCTAAACTAAACTGTCTCCTGGAGTCGGCGTAGCCGAGTTGGCTTATCGCTGGTCTGATAAGCTAAAGGTCCTGGGTTCGATCCCAGTTGAGTATAAGATATTTTTCTCGAGCCACTCCCGTGTTTCGGAGGACACGTTAAGCCGTCGGTCCCGGTTGCATATAAAAAAAGCAGTCGTTAAAAAAAACGGCGAGGTGGAACTACCCCACCACAAAAAGCCATACGAATTTACTTTTTTACTGTCTCCTGGTCCCGAAAACTTGAGGAAGATTTTTTCTGTCACCGAGAATAGTCGCCTACGGCTGATAAGCCCCTCTGTCTGACCAAAGCCCTACTACATACATACCAGGCCGGAGTCGCCCCACCACTTTTGGGTTGCACGCCTAGTTACCCGCCCAACAGAAACAAACAGAATGCTTGATTTTAAATGTTTTTTTTGGGACGCGCTACTAAAAGACGCCCACACATCCACAAACTACTCTACAAATGTGCAAATGACCTATATTGTTGTAGTACGTTGTAAACTGGCGATTAATTTGATGTAGCTTCTTAGATAAAAACCATGACAAATAATACTTTTTTGGCATTGCAAACTCTTGCTTTTGAAAATGATAGTTGTTTATGACACGCTACTGAAGAACGTTTCTCCGTCATAAACCTCATAACAAATTCGCAATGTGAACTGACGATCAATTTGGTATAGATTTTTTGTAATCATAATCATAATAAATAATGCTTTTGGCTTTGTGAAATTGATAGTTCCAACCACATTTCCATTGCAATTTCAAATCAGAATGTATTTCAAAGTATTGGATCCCAGACAGCTGTATGCAAAGGAAGTAGCATCTAGGTTGCACAAAGACAAATCTGCCTTCCAGAATAGGAATCACCACCACAACACCAGATACAGATATCTCCTCATATCAAACATGGCAAAAAAGGCTCTCTATCAAAGACACTACAATCATCTAGCACCAAAAATTTACAACTTAATTCCTGAAAACATTAAAGCAATAGGACATATCAAAAAATTCAAGCAACAGCTTCATAACTGGCTAATAAATATTGTCAGACAGCATTTAGAGAGGATTTTTTCAAACAATGATTATGATGAAAACTTGTAATTTTGAAAACTGACCAATCCTTAATCCTATATCCTATTTTTAGCTAAACCTCCTTTTCCCTCTACTAACACCTACTCTAGAACATGGCATGCCATAGTGGGGTAGGATGATTTCCAAAATATATGTTTCATTTATTATGTGTATTATTACCTGAATATAATAATTATTATTGAACTGCTTGGTTAAAATTCTTTGTATTGTATATTTGAAAAAGGAAATAAAATTATTATTTATTTCAAAATATAATGATTTAACACATTGCCCCGATCCGCTTAATCTGCAAATCAATTAAGTATAACTTATTGAAAAATATGATAATTATTAATGTTGGTTTAGCCTTAGAAATTATGTAAATGAAATAATTTTATATAGATATAGCCTACGTTCATGCTGAATAAACCAATGTTTTATTGAGAATAGTTGCCAGGTAGCAAAAGACAAATCCTCTTCACAATTATATACACATCAATAACAAAAACGAAAATATGGTAAAAGTTCAATTATTAAGAATTATTAAAAACGCACTCTCACAAAAAGGCATATGGATAGAACAGATAGTGATTGAGAGATTGTGAAAAATAATGGCAATGATCAAAAGACAAGAACATTCACAACATTAAAATGGCATAATAATAATAATAATAATAATTGGTATTTGTTGTTCAATCTACAACTACATACAAGATTGCTTTCATCATGACTGTTATTACTATAATTGTAATTATATTCCAATAAAGTAATTATATTTCTAAAAGATTGAAAAAGACTTATCAGTCGAAACTATAATATCTAAATTTTTATTACTTTAGTGGTTGAGACGACATCTGTATAATTCGATGGATATCTACCACAATATCACAATCACCAATACTAATAAGATTTAAAAGATTTTATTTTATATCTAGAGAATGGGCTTCTTAATTTATTTATACATTAAAATGAAACTGCAATGAAATGCGAAGGTATCACTCCAGATTAGAGCATAAAATGAATGACTACAGAAAGAAGAAGAAAGATGATCTACCTATTCAGATTGTCAGGTTAAGTTAGGTTAGGTTAGGTTAGGTTAGGAATAATCCGCTTAGTAATTTCTTGACCACATGCGCAATTCCACCCTATCCAAATTTTAAAGCAGCTTTGATTACAGTTCAACATGATCAAAGGAGTTTGTTTGAGGTTTGAGATTGATAATGGTATAACAACCGAAACTAGTTTCTAAATGTGGTTTTGACAATTTCGTCTTATTATTCATTATGGATACCTACCACAATATCACCTTCACCACTACAAAGAAAGATAAAGTTACCGTTCTACGAGTTGGAGGATGTGAAATTCGCGTCTAGAAATACATACAGAATTGTTGCAGAATTGTTGACACAAGAGCTTTATCAAATATTGGTTTCAGAATAACTACATTAATGAGTAAATTTGTGATCAAGCAGCAGCCATCTTTTAATAAGCTCTAGCTTCGGCACCGCTCATCGGAAATTCAAACGTGACCCTCATTTAGGAAATGCTTTAATGTAGCATCTCCAAATACCTCTGATTTTTCAATATACAGTGGAGTCCCGATAGCCCGAAATGATTGGGACCAGACCCATTTAGAATTAACGAATATTTCAGATTAAGCGAAATTATTACTTATAACGTGTATAAGGTTATAATTAATCATAAATTATATTCAAACTAGATAAAACAATTTATACAGTACATTAAAAGTAATTTATTAATTGATATAAGTGTTATTTTTACCTTACTTTTAGTGTAATCAACATAAATCATTTAGAAAAAAGTATTTTATTGACTTCGGCATCATACTTGTTAATACATACATATACTTTAATAATGTACTTTCGCTTTTATCCAAACTCTTAAATAAAACACAAAAATATCCTAATTTCGGTTTCGGATTAAGCAAACTTTCGGATTACCGAAGTTTGGCTTTTCGGGACTCCACTGTACTTCCAATTCTATCAGACAGCTATTAAAAAGAGTGATTTGGCCAAGAGTGGTTACCAGGTGGATCGGCACACTCGTAGACATCGCAGCAGTTGGAGGGCTCGCCGGTAGCCAGGCGCTGGAGGCGGTGTGTGGCGGGCGGCGTGCATTTGGGAGGCGGCAGACACTTGTTGCTACTGCACACGCAGCCGCCTTCGGCCGGATTAGACGGATCCGGAATCGAGTCCGGAGGACACGCCGACGCGATCACGTCCTGCTCGCAGTCTGAGTCTGTGCAGTTGCCCGATAGGCCTTCTAAAAAAGAAAAATGAACAAACGTTGTTATTTTAAAATTTTCCAAAACAAAACGATAATAATAAATCAATATATTAGAGAAAATGAGTAATTAATGAAGTAGGATAGTGCTAAAATTCATCTAATTGAATCATGAAGTTTAGATGCAAATCTTTTGTCCCAAATTCAACTATATTTGGATGCACATTTGAACTACAAGCTAAACTTTATCTCTACAAACAATAATAATAGTTTTCAGCTTTTCTTTCTATTATAAGCAAATAATAATTAAAAAAAAAAAAATAGAATTGAGGTTTGAACTTTGATGAAAATGTGTGAATTGAAGTATTTTTCTTTGCTTTCTATAGTTTAACTATTATTTCATTTTATCTTTTTCCTCAAGTCTTGTTCTTTTTTGTTTAGTATTCATTTTCCAACCAAACAGGATTTGTAACCTTTCGAGATGTATTGTAACTTAGTTGTATTGCTCAAGTCTCATAAGAGCATCATCCGACAAAGAAAAACTTATCTACTATTCATATGAACAATCTGTATTGCAGTATGGTATTCGGGCTTGGGGAGGAGCTTTAAATACACATTTCACCAAACTTTTCATTATTCAAAAACATCTGATAAAAACCATTCTAGGCAGACCCAGACTTTATAAAACAAAAGATTTATTTAAAGAGTTCAAGGTATTGACAGTTGGACAGCTCTTCATTAAAAATTTAGTATTTTACATAAAAAAGAATAGACACCTATTTGGACTTCGCGATTCTTATTACAATTTACGCCTCTCAAGAAACATCTATGAAAATGTTAGAATGGACTTGGAGGTGTGTAGAAGACAATTCTCTTTCATTTCCCAAAAGTTAATAAATCATATTCTCATCCGTTTTCTTGAAAATACAAATATAAATTTTAATAAAAGGTTTGAAAAGGAAATACATACATGGATAGTTACAAATAATATTCAAGAAAGGCTGTTCGAATAGTCATCCATTGCCATCTACTCATTTTGTTTCACTGTTGTGTTTGCCAGTATCTCTTCTCTTCCTTTTTCTTTCTTCTCTTTCTTTTTCTTTCTTCTCTCTCTTTTTCTTTCTTCTCTTCCTAACTGCTTCTCTTTTTCTCAACGTACCCTTTTTTCCCTTAATTTTTATAAAATCATTTGTTTTTAATTACAAGTCATATTGCAACTTATGCCTGCGCACAGGATTCGCCTTGCAGGTATTATAGATTCTTGATTTGATATTTGTTTTTTGTTTTTTATTCTTAAAACTGCATATACTATGTAAGTTATATATTTTAAAAGAATCTAAATAAAATATTTTTGATTTGATTTTGAGAAACCATTGATAATAATGCGTAGTATCTCTAAACTGCGTTAGTATCAGCAAATCAGCATTGCCATTAAATATCAACATGTTTTGTTTTTATCTTCTTTAGAAAAAACTATTATTAGAATACATATCAAGTTGGCTAAATAAATGCTCATTTAGAAGCAAATCAATAAATGCAGCTAAAATTCAACTAATTAAAACATACAGATGCAAATCAGAAACATATTGCAACCAATTTCATTTATCAAAAATATCACATTATTTTAGGAACTTGATTGAGATACATTTCGCCGAAAAGCTTCAGAATAATAATGAATATTACATAGCAGATAAATTATCATTGTGAAAGCAAAATGAGATATTTAATTATGATAAGGACATATCACACGACATCTCTGAATATTTTAAGCACACAAATGTCAATGTATGAATCAAAATGGCGGTGGGCTGTAAAGTTTTCAGTGGCAACCGAGCAGCTATTGTGTGAGGCAACAGGTGCTTAATAAATGACGTTGATCCGGGATTGAATGCATTACAGTGCAAATGTCGGTCCGCGACCCACGTGAAAACTAAATATGACACATTATTTTGCCAGCCAACGGCTTAAAATCGGAAGTCGCAGCATTCAACCAGCGGCAAACAAATTTTCAACGAGTCAGTCGGCTTAATTTTCAAGTCTTATACAAGATTTTGAAGCAAACATGTGACATGTGACAAGTGGATCAAGGAACACCAATTTACAATCTATAGTGAATAAAATTGCATATTGTCAAATCTACAATTCATCATAAGGAATGATATAAGCTTCCACAATTTACGATATTTTCACTCTCAATCTTGTGATGGGATAACAAAAACATATTCGTGGTGCAAATAATTCAAGAATATTTCAATTATTAACAATTGTTGACTCTTGAATCAATGTAGATGAAAATGAATTTAGATTTCTCAGTTTTTATCCTGTTTTTCAGTATTCGTATACCTCAAGTCCTCAGTGCATTTGATAGAATCAAACTAAGAATTCGAAATTTCTTTCTTTCTACAACAAAATATTCAGCAACTGTTATTTTTACTCGATACGAAATGATACTATTGGCTCAAAGTGTAACCTGAGCTGCGCTGCAATTGGAGGGGAAGTAATGTGAATGCTGTAAAAGAATGGAATTTTGTTACAAAATATCAATTAATTATTCCAGAACTTGATTATTTTAACATTTTTCATATTGTAAACCTTTCCTTTTTATTGCTGACAACATTTGATGTTTATTTGTTAGTTCCTCTCCTTGTAACTAGTGGGTGTGACAGGTATCAGCAAACAGTCAATATCACCACTCCCCCACCCATTGTAGCATAGCTCAGCCTATCAGAAACCTGTTTTGTTAGGTGTAGCACAATCTATAGAACATTTTTGATGCCTTGACCATACCGACAATAGTAGATTCTGGAAGGTTGGCGAAGGGCGTTGATCATGGTAGAACCAAATCCAGCAACAGGAGTGAAAGAGACATTCAAGGAGAGTGAGGAAACAATATTTAATTTACAATCGGTTTGAAGCACATATGCGAGTCAATGGAATGATGTAAACAAACGGCGGCGCAGACAACCGCTTGTTTTGTATTCTTAACAATATTTTTATTTCCTGCTTTAAAATGGATTTTTTCATGAGTTTGGGAATATCTGATTGCTCTATTATTAGGCTTAGTAGCTTTAAAGCGAATCTGTTTAAAATATGTATATTTTCTTAAATATGTTTTGGTAAAATTCCGTCAGCTCCAGGTTCCGTTTTATGACTTATTTGATTTACTATTGCAATTAGCTTTCTTCTTCGATTTTATTTATGTCTACTGCATTTCTCTCCTCAGTTTCCTGCTCATTTATTTCTATTGAATAATAAATAAACCATATAAATAAATAAATAATAATAATAACAATAAAAATAATAATAAATTTGATAAAATGAAAATATAGGAACATGCTTTTTTATGATAAAGATTTTATTTTTCCAAGACTGTTTCTCAACAAAAGTATTTTGGACAGACCGGTTGGCAACTGCAACTGACTTAATTAAAAAAAAAACTACTCGATAAATAACAATCGAACATTACAATTGAGAACATAGAATTTCACGTGCGCTGAGGAGTAACTAGCTATTGAAAAATGCTTTCATCGTGATAAATTAATAGAAATTATATTCGGTTTATAATTATATTAAATTATAGTCTTCTAATCTGGAGAAATGCAGACAGCAATAAATTTGTAAGTCAAGGTATTCTTCACATTCCACGCTGTTGTGAATTGACACTAGGCTACCGTGTTCTACAGGAACTTTGCTCAGAGGTGATTAGAGACGCCGCTCGTAGAAATTTCACCATTAAAACAGGAGGAGAGGTTGAAATGAATCGCCAGCTTATCTTCTTTTTATTCCTTATCATCGCTATCGTCTTTGCCATAATCAGAGAAGAGATGCTAAGACACTGAATTAACTTTGAGAGAAAGATTGAGTGAGAGAGAAAGCGAATATAACTAATTATGGGCATTGAATAACAAATTTTACAGTCGTGTTCTCATGGACGGGGCTGACGTTTACTAACAATGGCGTAATTTGGAGAAAACGATGTCTGTAATCAAGCGTAGAAGGCTGAGAATGCGCGATTGATAGAGATTTTCGGGTCAAAAGAAAGTCTCGAGCACAAACTTTTCTCACAGACATGTTCTCCTTTTGTAAAGAAACAACTGGCATGCCCTTGGCCCCTTTTTCCCTCAGAAAGGACAGTTTAATTATATTTGAGAGCTCCGTAACGGAATTGATTTTGAGCGAGTTGTCCTGCCCGACCGTCTAAACGTTATAATTACTTGCTACTTTTGATGAAAGTTAGCAGCTTTCTTAAGAAGAAGACAAGGAGTGACACCTCTTCAAAGCTCAGCTTCTCACTTTGCGACAAAATAATGCCCGTGTCATGCAATTTACTCAGGCAGCTGCAAGGACTACTTTTCACAACTTCCAAATCAACCCACCCTCTGGAAGATGGAAGTCGTTTTCTTCTTCTACTTTTGAAATGGAAAAGTACGTGCAGTCGTGCACATGAGAAGTCAGTTCTTGAAAGTATCTCTTGGGAATGGCAGAAGAGTTCAAAGCTATTAAACTCATCGAATCTTCTAATCTTTTGAACTCTCAGAGAACAGAGAGAATCAAAGGATTTCTGACTTCTCTCCGAAATCAATCAATTCAATCCTTTTTTGAATTTAGTTTGGACATACTTTCGGGGGCTTGTTCTTGTGTTCTATAACAAACGTTCAAACTACCATTTTGCAGTAACTACAAGTAATAATATCATTGGCTTTTATTTCGTCATGTTATGAGACAGGACACAAGATAGCGTTTAAACCCCAATGCTTAAATTATCTATAGATTTTTTTTTTTTAGGATGAAGCCCACATAGGTCTGAGACCTGTGCGTGGGTAATGAGTTGGATGATGGTGATTGATGAGTTGGACCTACAGTTTTAGGTGGGTTCCGAACCACCGGGAAGTGATTTTACAGCAGAGAACAGTGTCTTTTTTGCTGGCCAATCTAATCGGTCACCGTTACGAACGGGACCTACGAGAACGCAGCTTATCTCTCTGATTGAACAGATACCAGCTACGGCTCGGTTTTTTGTTGCACTGATGATGTGAATTTTGAGTGTTTTTGTGCGTAATAGTATATTTCGCACCTAGGGCCGAAAATGTGTGTTTGCCGGCTCGAGATCGCGGTTTTCAAGTTCGAGACGAAGTCGAGAACTTGAAGCGTTTGAGAGCCGGCAAAACATTTTTGCCCGTGTTGCGAACGCTATTTTTCGCCACACCACAAAAAAAACAATGTTAAGTTGGAAATTTTGAAAGCGAAATTTTAAGGCTATGGTACTAGCAAGAATACAAGGAACGGCTACACCTTTTTATCCAACCTACAGAGCTCTGGGTGGGCATTTTGTCAACTACTACAACTGTTCACCAAAAGGTTATTTGGTTAGGTTTTTTGTTGTTATTCCTGTTCCTGATTCAAAACCTGCATAAAACAACCAAAAACCTATAACCAACTAACCTTTCTATACCAACAGTAACCTTTACCAAGAGTTGAAATAGTTGACAAAATTCCTAAAAACAAAAAACCTAACCAATTAACCTTTTGGTGAGAGGTTACCAACAGTTGTAGTAGTTGACAAAATTTCCACCCAGAGCTCTGTAGGTTGGATAAAAAGGTTCTATTGTCTGATATCAAAACTACAAAATAATACATATTAAGTTATAAAAAGTGATCATTTATTGACATTTTAAATACTACGTACATATTAAATTATAAAAACTAAACATTTATTGACAGTTTAAATATTTTTGTTTTAAATAAAAATTGAAAGGATTCATTTTTACAATCATGACTGCTGTATCCAGACACGATCAGCTGTCATTCAAGGTCATTTTCTTTTCCGCCCTAGGGCGGTAAACGTTTACAGACCTAGTCGGAAACAGAACACTTTCGGCCTCCGTATGACGCATGAAAAACAGCTCATTACGTCCTAGTGTGGCGAAAACTACCTTTTTAGCAATTTTGCAGCTCTACCTGCATAGTTTTGTGTTTAGTTCTTTAGAATAATGTATTACAGTAAAGTTCAAAGCACCCAATAAGTAAGCTCGCATGTTAATGATTCACATCAAAATAAATGAAATATCTGGATATAAATCCAGACTATGTTTAAGTTCAAGAGTTAATCGTGATAATTAAAATTTGAGCTTCCGATCATCCACAGACCATATTATTTTAAACAATGTTTGAATCCAAAATTAGTTCACTCCTTTATTTTATGCTAAACTCTCGATAAATCCAGAAAAAAAGATTCAATCCTCAATTTCAAATTTTTCCAGTAAAAATCTAAGAATAAAATATTTCAAGTGGGCTACGCATACTAAAGTCCAACTAATAAAGTACGTCATTAGTAAAGTAGACATATAAAGTGTATTGCTGCCATGTTCGTATAGTATCATGCTAGCATTTTACCCGGTCTTTCACGGGAATTTTTTCTTTCCTGGTAGATCAAATTGATCATTTACTGTCGGACTACTTTTTTTAGTGGAAATATTTGATGGAAACAGAAATTTGAACACAACCTATGGACATAACCTAATTTGGACTATTTATGTGACAAATTTGTAATTTGAACTGTTTTGGGCAAATGCCTGTAGTTTTTTACTTGATTGTAATAATTTCATCAAATAAATAAATAACTCATGGTATGGTGCTCACAAAATTACGAAATTGGGAAGGGTGAGTGAAATACCATACAATGTTCATACCATATAATTTATCTGTTTGAAAAGAGAAGTAAAAAAACAAACTTTATTTTGTTGCACTGATGTGAATTTCAAGTGTTTTCTTGTAAGTAAACTACCTTTTTAGCAATTTTGCAGGTCTACCCATCTGCATTAGTTCTTTAGAATAATGTATTAAGTAAGCTCGCAAGACGCTGGGTAATTAGCAGCTGTAATATTAATAGAGATAATCTGCTGCTTTGTCTCAAGACATATCGGCGTATCATCTATATTATCATCATAGGGACGTATCATATCATGCTTAATCTTCTCATCTTTCGAATTCTCAGAGAACAGAGAGAATCAAAGGATTTCTGACTTCTCTCCGAAATCAATCAATTAAAAGTCTAATATTATTAGCTGTTCTATGAGCTTCCTGCATCTAAACGCATTTTGAAACAGTAAGAGTGAAATTTGAATATTCATTTTGAAAATTCCGAAAGAAAAATAAAAAATCGAGCTTCGAGGTGCACTGAATCGAGTTGAGAGAAATTTATGTGCCTATAAGTGTTCCCAATCGTTGCCGTTTTTGTGAAATCCGTAAGACAAAATAAAAACACACACAAAAGCACCCCTACTCTCTCTTATTAAGATTACAAAGCCCAACTCACTAATTCAATTAAAATGTAAAGCATTTTTTACTTTGATGTTCATCTTGCTTTCTGCCATTTCAGGAAAATGGCCATGAAGAATATTTTGCTTATGGTTTTTATTCACTGCAGAACTACTTTTTACAACTTTATTTTCATTTCGAATTATCAGGGGAATTTTGTTAATCACCACCAATCCCACAGATAATTGGAAGTTGACTATAACTACAGTACAAACTCACTCAAACCTATGTGAAATGAGAACTTCCGCTATTAATCCACCAAATTCCTTCCATACATATCACTCCTTTTTCCACGGTTCAGAAAACCTTTGAATAGTAAATATTGATCACGAAAACACACCAGCATGCATGCATAGGTTTCCACAACGAAATATTCCATGAATACTTGACGGTTGGCTACATTGATACAAAAATAAATACGCCATCGATAACCTTGTTGCATAGATCTGCTGCATAGAATAGCACAGACGTGCTTCAACTAAACAAGCATCACACAGTGATTTCGGTTTGAATAAGCGACTGATCCTGCCACAAACGGAAATCGACTCTGTTTCAATGTTAATCTTTCAAACAAACAAAACGCATACTGATATCGGGGTTCCGAAAAACGGCTCTATTTCAGTTTGCCGTTTCCACGTGATGCGTTTTTTCAACACAGATTGAATCGTGGTGCTGCTTCCTACCCACCACAACAGCAGCAGCAGCACAAGAGGTGGCCTTCCGTTAATTTGGCTTGATTGCTTGCTAGCAGTGAAATGCGAATTTATTCAGCCAATTCTCATCTAAAATCTATTGACGCCCCTCCTCTATCAACCCCTTAACAATGAGAAAGCTCGTCGTGACCTAATTTCCTTCCTCAGCTTCTCACCGACTGTTAATAGATTCTCCTCACACTATCATTCGCCTCACCTGCCTCAGAACCTTCCTCCCCCTACTGACCCTTTTCAGTTCACCGCCACTGTTGCTAGACGCTTTCCAATTCATTTAAGGAATGCTGGATGGAAAATCTCAAACTACTTTCACCTACAGACTCTTGGGAAATTCCGCAAGAAATCTCACTTTCAACCAGCAACAACTAATCGAGCTCACATAACTCACAGATCTCTCTTAGTCTCAACATCTTAGAAAACCAGTCAAGAGTCTCCAGTTGAATAGTGGAATTCCATACTACATAAACTCAGTGAGAAGAAGGAAATGTACTCGTATTACGTTTGGGTTACTTCTTTTCTGAAATGAATCCAGTTTTATCCCCTTAAAACCCAATGATTGAACCAGATTACCGTTAATTTTGGACAGGTTAAACTCCTCTTAGAGATTGAAAAGAGGATAATATAACTCAAAACCATTATTAGCTGTTCTGTGAACTTCCTGCATCTAAACACATTTTGAACCAGTAATAGTGTCCATGAGTAAAATTTCAACATTAAATTTGAAAAGTCTGAAAGGAAAATCAATTCTGCCCCTGGTATTACAAATTTGTACAAAAAAAAAAAGGAGGGGAAATGCTCACTTATAGTTATTTGTGTAACTAGTGTGCAAAGAGGCGGTTTTCTGCATCGAGAGAAACAGTTTCTCGAGTGCAGAAATAATACTTTGCGCTCGTATTACACATTACATTTTTTCTACAGTAATGTATAAAGTGATTTAAACAGAGCAAAACAGGGCATACATAATTTCGTTGCTGAAGCAGAGTAGCCAACCTATTTTTGAATGCAGAATAGGGAACCTGCGTACTAAATGCTCACTATTTTGTGTTGTTAGGTTGCAAATCTGGATTGCGGAAAACTACTTTATCTACGACCATGTCATAATGTATACATTACAGTTTCACAATTGATGCCAAAACAGCTGTCTTTTCGAAATGCTTTTTGGAACCCGTTGTATAAAGAGCTCATTATAGTACAGGTTCTACATTATAACACGGGTTCTGGACCATCAGAAGCATTTTTGATGGAATCATAATATCGTAATTCAATATTGTGAAACTATCAGCTGATTTGATCAAATTGCTAACTAAGCTGCTAACCTAACAATCTACTATAACTTTTCGTATTTGAGATGAGAGGTTATAGGTATCTCTGACAGTCACAGGTAAAATGAAATTGTTTTAATTAAATGTATACTAGTGGTCGTAGATAAAATAGTGTATGCAACGATTTTATTTGGCCATTAAAGCACTCGTGAGATATTTATAACACTCGCATTCGCTCGTGTTATAACTTACATCTAACTCGTGCCTTAATAAGGGTCAAAATAAAATCGTTGCATAAACTACTATTGTCGCACTGGAATTTACTTTCCCGCACTGGTGCAGGAATAGACTATTTTGCGTGCTACTGTTAGTGCAAAAATAGGCACTTTTTCGGGTAACTGTAGGAAAATTTTATTTTTCGGCCTCGCAATACATGAGATCGCTAAAAAGTCTAGAATAACGTCAAATTTAGGGGACATTTTTAAAACTTTGGTACGCTTCTAGGTCCGTAACTAAATATGTATACAAAATTTCAACTTTTTCGGCCTCCTTGTTCTTGAAAACGGTAAAAATACGCTGGAAAACCTTTAAATTCTGGCGTATTTTAGGTAAATTTCAAAAACCTTTCATTTTAGTGGCCTACGCTTCTAAATCCAAAACTTACTTGATTGGCCGATTAGATCTTGAGAACGCTAGAAAAACGTCAATTTTGGACGTGTTTTCCAGAACTTTTTAAAACCCGTTCTCAGCAGACGTCTAGAGTCTCGACTAAACATGCTTTCCAAATTTCAAATTTTTCGAACAAGCGGTTGTTTTCGAGAACCATTGTTGAATTTGTCAGTCAGTGGTTTTTGGCTTTCATTTATGTAGATTCAATACGCTCACAGAAGTAAAACTCTGTTTCAAATCATAATACTGCTCAATCAGAGTGTTCAAGCACATATCCCATTGAGTTTCATGAGTGATTTCTTTTTCATTACACTGTTTCATAGGTAAGTAAAGATTGCTGTTTTCCAATGAAATCAAATTTCCAATGAAGTTTGAATTTTGAATTATACATTTTGATTGGAAAATGATCAAGTTCTATAAGAAGAGGGGAGGGTAGGAGTGAAGGTCTTTAGTTTTGATAGGATGAGAGTTCATCGACTGTTCATTGTTCATTCATTAAGTCTGAGGGTGATAGAGGGCTACAATGAGTTGAGCTACAATAATCCCGAAACTGAAAAGATTAGTATCATAGCCAATTGGTTTTTTTTTCACTTTTACTTTCAGGTTCAAGTGAAAATGATGAATCATGATGAGCCGTAGCAGGTATCTGCTCAATCATAAGCTAATCAGCTAATCATTTCTCCTAGGCACTCTTTGTAAGGGTGACCGATTAGATTGGCCAGCAAAAAAGACTGCTAAAATTACTTCCCAGTGGTTCGAAACCCACCTAAAATTGTAGGTCCAGCTCATCAATCACTATCATCCTACTCGTTACCCACGCACAGGTTTCAGACCTATGTCGGCTTCATCCTAGACAAAAGCGATATTATATATTTTTTCTAATCAAAACTCTCTTCTATCTTATATTATGAAGTCATAATTCCTTTCTTTCATTGCGTTATAGAATCAAAATATGATTTTATATGTTCTAAAAATGACAATGAGTGAACTGAAATTGATGTGAGAAAGGTGATCAGAGAAAAGAGTGTAGCATTGAGTTCAAGAGTAGGAATGCAGGTGGATGGTGTGCTTTGGCACAAGGACAATAATATGAGAAAGGGCGTGGAGAGATGTCTGTTGCTCGAAGACAGAATGATAGCTGCAGGATAGATGATAGAGGATGGAGACAGAAGGGTTCTTATGTTGTAACTCCCGTCTTATCGCGTTGATTCGAATCAACTGGAAGTGGTCTTTTGTTCGTAATAGAATCGGCGATGATTTCTCCGTTTCTTCGCCTTCTTCTTCTTCGATTCACAAGCCGACAGAATAAAGCGTTCGTAAATTGATAGAAATATATAAAAAATGACCGAGCATGGATTTTGAAAAGGATGATTTAAGGGCCCGATAAAAAGGCAGCGGAAGGATGTGTCGTCCTGCGCCTTTACTAGGATTCCTGAAAGGATCTCGTCCTGGAAAAAAGGCTTTACGCAGCAGTAGGGAAGGAGGAGGATGAGTGAGAGGATTCGTAGTGTGGTATCATCCAGCCCTAAACCCTGCTCTTCACCTTTGTGAAAAAAATCGTTCCCACCTGTCCTGCCCGTGCACCATTCGACCTTTTCGCCCCGATGTTCTTTTGAAAAATGGTGTCTTCAGATATTGTCCACACGTGTGTTTACACACTGGTGGCGGCCTGATGTAGACAGTCCTATTGACAATGGGATGGAATACTCCGGCACCGGCTTAGCCGTTCGCTTGCTCCTTTTATTTCCATTAGCCTACCCCCGATAAACCACCTTTTAACTTCTTAGCACTGATTTCAGACCGTACGCATGAGTGAACAGACTGTACTGTGACATTTATTAAAAGACACAATTAAAAATAACTGAAATTAGATTACATCTTAAAAATGAGAAACAATGTTTCTCACTCCAATCATATTAGTTTGACTTCAAAATGTATTAAGATTTCCGAAATAAGTACTTTACAAACTAGCACCGCAATTCCGGAAGACCTATTGAGAAAAATGAAACAACACTCTTTCTTTTTGCGTACAGGACACGCACTGTAAGCAACTTTGTGGCTAGATGAATAATCTTTGATCAAGAAGTTGAAGATGTAGTTACGGTGAATGTTTTAATATGGCTATAGAGATCGATGAAATTTGAGGAGTTTGTACCTATTTTCTACTTGAATTTGTTTCAAGAGCCTGTTGACCTAGAGGCTGATAAGCGGATTCTATTATTTTTATTTCTACACTCTCCTCTACCAGATTTGGCCAATCAACCAATCAATGAATTAATTTCCTGGTGGAGTAAAGAAGTTGAGAACGTTCAGATAAAAAAAGCAGGTAGTGAAATGACCAATCATATTTTCATCATAGCTACCTGTTCGATCTTCTTTGCAGAGTGTAAACAAGACCTATGCAAAACTTAATACTACTAGGAATGTCAAATAATGAGTGAAATCGTTTGATCACGTAAATTATCTTGAAAATAAGACTTACAGAGAATAATGACTTGTCAGCCATTCTCGAGTTTGCTGGTCATGTATTTGTGACGGAACGGTCTAGTGTATTTACTTCAATACATAAATATGACGCAAGGAATATTATTTTGCATGAGTCGGGACGGGCGGCGCGGTCCTACTATGGAGCGATCTATTGTGTTTCTACCAATATAGTTATTTTTTGGAATTAGTTTCTAACTTTCCTTATAAGCGTTTCTTTTAACAATTTTAGAAATTTGGTAGGCTTAATTAGCTTATTATCAATTCACTTTATTATTGCCTTACATTTGCTACAGAGGCCCTTATTTGACAATTAGAAATTATTTATTTGGACGATAAACATTCATAATTTTGCGTGTGAAATTTGCTCCTCTAGCTTGCCTAGAGAACGGTTCCCAGTAGAATTATTATGCCATCTGCTTCCAAGCAGTTTGTCTTTTCCAACTTCTCGATTGATAACTGCTTGCTTCAAATTTTGGCATATCTGCTGCGACTCTCCACGTCTCAACTCAGCTCGTTTCGCAGGTTCAATTTTAAATTAATCTCATTCTCGCGCTACTGCCGAATGAAACCAAAACATTCTTGCCAAACAAACGCAGCTTGTTAGCTGTCCTGTCTAATTTGATAGCAAGCTGGTTCAACGCCCCGCCAAACTTCAATAACAATTCGTGTATTGAAAGCTAATTAGCGCGCAGCTGCCTTACAAATACAATCTTCAAATTTTAGTACCACATCTCCTGCAAAGCATCTAGTTTCTAACGAAAATTTAATTATTGGTGGAACGTAACTCAAATTCGAGCGATGAAGAACGGGTCGGAGTTTAGACTAACATTTTTGGATATTGATCAAAAAATTGTTTTCACAGTCTCGAAGTTCTTCTCATCGTTACAGAATATTTGTATTATTTCTCTTTTAAAATAGTGATATTATCTCATTTATCTACTTCTCAGATGATGATGGATCAACTTGTATGGATTCCCAACGTTAACAATGCATTATTTTAATCTCAAATAAGACGTTTCAATCTAGAATAAAATGTTTTTCAATTATTCCAATATTTTAATTGTTTGACAATTATTGTTTCAATATTGTATTACATCATAATAGAGATTATCTTTCAATAGGGACAAACCTTAAACCAAGTGAGGGGGGGGAAGATATCAGCTAAGAAAATATTTCAGGATATCAACTAAAACAGGTTTCTACCACCATAAAAGACAAAAATAGGCCTTCAGCCTTTTTCAATTGTTGGTTAAGAATTTCGCCAGTTCAGCCTTCTTTGAAGGCACGTTAAAAATCTTTACAACAAAAAAAAAAACAGAAAATGTAAAAATATTTGAAAGCCAGAAACAAGTCAGATAAATATAACAAAACTTTAGTCAATAAAGTGTCTAATTCTAGAAAATGTTCAAGAATGACTGCATCCTTCAAAGTCAATTCAGCATTTGTAACTTCAAAGTCAAGATATGATTGTGATCCGATCGCACCCAATCTCAAAACAACTAGGACTGGATTGCTTATATTGATTGCACATAATAATGAGATCGGAGGCCTAACAGAGAATAATCCTGCTGATGATGACGATCATGATCCGTCTCATGACAGGGATAAACAGCGTTAGTACTCATGACATCGTCACTCGTGTGCTACTAATAGGGTACGTTGGCGTCTCTATCACTCACACTCCCTCTTTCCCTCATACTTTCTCTCTCATACCCACTCTCTTTCACCTCTCACATGTCTCTCCATCAGCGTCTAGGTGCATGTGTCATGCTTGGCAATCTCTTGAAACCGTGGTAGATTAGGAGGGTTGCTGGAACCACAGGTTGGTTGGTACACCTTCCTTCTCTACGCTCAAAATCGCATCATTTGAATTCCTCTCGCTCACCTAACCATCCACATACGTGGCTGGGCTTCCACTGTAGCAACGTGTGCCGTATGTTGTCACAGCTGACACTCAACCTCCTCCAATCAATTCCTCCAACTGCCATACTAGTATCTACACTATTGAATGTTGTTTTATTCATTCTGGCAATGATATTGGCCAGCAAAAAAGACACTGTTCTCTGCTGTAAAATCACTTCCCGGTGGTTCGGAACCCACCTAAAACTGTAGGTCCAACTCATCAATCACCATCATCCAACTCATTACCCACGCACAGGTCTCAGATCTATGTGGATTTCATCCTCAAAAAAAAAAGATTAATTCCAATGCTCCTCCTTTACAAACTATGAAATTTTCTGCAATAATTGTGACTAATTGCGACCAATAATTGTGACTAATTGCGACTAATACCGCAAATAAATATTAAAATGAAAGAATATAGATGAATATTGATTTTAAAAGTTGTCTCGTACACAAGCACATCATTTTGAAGTGTATTTTAATCTGAGAACAACAGCAATATTTTTGCTGGCCAGACTTGGGTTAGTTTTGGAAATTTGCACGAATGTTTGTAACGAAGAACAGCTTAGTAGTTTGGAGTGTGAGACGCTGCTTTCAAATGGTGACAGAATGATAAATAATTAATCTTACTGGCGTTAGAGTGTGGGTGAGGGGGAGGAGGGTAAGCCACGTCGTGCGTGAGCTTCAACCGACTTGCATTTTGGTGGCGTGACGTGACGTGTACTACCACTGTGTACTACAGACTACACTAACGTCATGTCGTGCATTAATAAGCTCTCCGAATACGAATACGCCAAGTATTCCAGTTGATCTTTGTACGTGGCTCTGTTAAAGTATGGAGGTAGCAAGGAGAGGAGGGGATGGGTTGCAAATGTTTGAGGTAGGTAAGGTTGGCGATGACGGTGCTGGAGGTCAGAGGGGAGGTTTTGTAGAGTGAAGGGTTGAATATTCGTAGTTAATAACTGAGCAGCAATGATGAATTGAATACTGTTAACTTTTTATATGAATTCAACGACTTGCTGTCAAATATTCATTAAGAATAAATAAAATTTACTTACTCTGTAGGCCGAGCGCTTTCGAATCTTTGAGATCCGTTTTCAGAGGCGTCCTTCTTGATCATCAATGTCAGTTTTTTGGTTAGAAGAATTGCGGTTTTTGTAAAATGTGATCGAAAAGTTTGTATGATTTAAAATTTAGTTGTTCGTTGAGGATGTTTTGTTTATTGTTTGTGGTGTGTTTGTATATTTCAAATTGTTCCAAGGTGTTGAGTTCGTGTCCTTTAATAGTTAATAGTTGGCATTGTAGCCCATGTGAAGAATATTTTTTTCTCAAAACTATTGTCATTACCTATGTACTTGTTTTTTTAAAGAGGAAATAAAGAACTATTCAATTCAATTCAATTCAATATTAACAACGCAGTTCGTCATGGAACAAGAAATCCAGGAATTGAATACTGTTTTGAAAGCCTCAATTGCAATGGAAAAATAATAAATAATTTAGTTAAAATGATTGTAGAATATAACCAACAATATTATTCTGAAGGCTCCTTGAATTCTACATCTATATGTCAACATGATATGCATTGATATGATATGAAGATGATAATTCGAAGGCGTATAGATTACTTAATTATTGCAGTACGATAATAATATAGTTTCAAATTGATGCAGTGATCATTCCCACTCCAAGGTTTAGGTTTATTAGGATTTAGGCCAGTATCGACAGGCGCGATCCAAGGAGGGATGCATCTCCCAGAAACTTCTGAAAAAATATCTGGGTTCGTCCCCCCGTATTGGTGCCCTTCAGTGTTTTGAAATCAAATGCGTGAAACGTATCCCATGCAGAAGAAAAAGATAAAGAAAAAAGCGGAAAAGAAGATCTCAGAACCTCTTTTTATGAGGCAAGTCCTCAGTATATAGCTAAGAAGATCCATAATGCCCTTCCTGCAGTTTCGACAAATAGAAACTGACTCGATGTTTAGGAGAAGTTTAAAGTCCTGGCTACATACGAAGTGCTTCTACAGCATAGAAGAATTTTCAACTTTAGAGAAATTTAAAAGTTGTGACATTTTTTCCATAACTCATATTAATACTGAGTTAGATTGTATGTATTATGTAATTTAATTAAGATGATTTTTTATATTTTAAGAATATTATATGACTTATGTTTATATTGTACTAGCAACAATGCTCAACATATGATTAATAAAATGAAATGAAGATGGAGAAAATAAAAATAAGAAAAAGGAGAAGAATAAGAAAATGTAGATGACAACAGATGAGATGATAAAGAATATAGCATGTAGACTAGACGATCCACAGTTAGGATTAATACAAACACTAACTCAGGTTAGACAAAAGATTTTAATACCATTTACATCAGCGATTCAATTGCCTCAATTCACGGTTTTCTAGTTTTATGGTCTCGAGGAGAAGTGTCAGGTGTAAAAAGAAGCTAGGAAGTAGTTTAACACTCATCATTGAGTCACTAAATCTAGAACATAGGATTCCACTAATTACTCATCGGACTCATCCTATCTTCCTATCTATCTAATCCTAAACGCCTATCCTCACTCATCTTTAGAGTTTATCGACACATGCTCAGTCTACATCAAATTATCTAGTAATTAATGTAGTTTTTGTTCACTGGAGTTTCAAGACCAGTATCTTCCAGCAACTACAGTTTTATGATTTCAGTGACATAACAAAAAGCAGCAGCGAAGGAATGCTCTGCTTCGACGATCAAATGAGTTTCTTATCGAAGTAAAACGTCTCTTCATATTCCGGTTACTTAATGAAAACCAAAGTTTGTTCAAACGAAGCAAACTCCATGAATTATGAAAAAGCTGTATAAACCTTTTAAAGTTGCAAGTCCCCAGGGGGACTAAGTAAAATTGCCAGTGGAAAGTTTTCACTTCTAACACAAAGAAAAAAATTCAGAACTCATGGAAATATTTTCCATTAAAAACGAAAGTCGGATGAGCTGTGATAGAGAATGTGATTATTCAATTCAACTTCCACTAATGCTCTGTCTTTTTAAAAATCCCAGCCAATAATAACTTCAACGAAATTATTCGGTAGGTCTCTAAAATCAAACAATTACTGAATACTCTGATTAATTTAAAAGTTCAAAGTTATGCTTAGCCTCCTTCACAAAGTTATGAGTACTATTAGTTATTCTTACCATAAAAGTAGTTCGATTTTCATGTAAAGTATATTTCCATTATCTTTTATAAAATTGGGATGGTCTTCATTTGAATATATTCTCATTTCAATTTATTGATGATAATTTCTGATAATTATTATTTCCATCAAAAGCGAAACTCTCTGGGAGTAACAATAACATTAGCATATTATAAATTTGATGAAGAATAAAACATTCGATTATTTCAATTATACAGTATGTAATGTACGGGAACGAAAGAAAAGAATGGAGAGCAGCCATGAATTGGCCTTCCACATAGGGACAATAAAATAATCTGTATATTATTCCTGTAACCACAACTAGTGAATCTACCCTACGAAACTGAATATGATAAATAATACAGTAGAATCCCTCTAATCTGTTACTCGAGAGGCTACTAGGGTCTAGAAACTACTAGATGGTTGGAACGCAAAAATGGTCGAATCATGACGAAAGATTCATTATTTCATACAAAATTTATGAAAATAGATTTTTACAGAGAAATATGCTGTATTAGAACTCAAAACACGGCTGTATTATTCCCTAAATTAATTTAATATTTAATTGTATTGCAATAAATGCAAGAAAGCTGTAGTTTGTATAAAAAAAAGATAAAAAACATAAACAAGGAAACGATCAATAGAGCGCCGTCGAACCATCCGAAGGCGGATGAGAGGGGACACACTGTAATAACAGTAATTTATAATACTGGACGTAGAATTAGAGTGATATATGAAACTTATATTGCAGTTACAAATTCAAACGCAAAACGCAAAATTTAGAAAACACTAGAATCACCTAGAAAGATATTATAAAACTTTCCGTGAAAGAATTGACATGATATGCCGGGCTTATGCAAACTAGATATAGGTATAGGTATTAGGTATTAGATTTTATATATAATAATTATATTAGATTAGATATAGATGGGTCAAAAATATATCAGGTACAGAACGCCTCTTCAAACATCTGCGCTGGCTTGAATTATGGGACTGGACATAATAGTTCCCAAATTCACAATGAAAGAATGCTTGCTACTCCAGAATGGGGGTAAAGAACAGTCCGAGAGAGAAGGTAATAGCGTTCAAGTGAAGAGAGAGAAAGATAGATTGATGCAGTAAGCAAAGCGGCCAAGAGAGTAGTGGAGGATTAGATAGTGAAGAAAGTCTTGAATAATGGATAAAGTTTTGGGGCAATGTGTTGTGTGATACCAGCACGGAGTTTGGGGGAAACAGCTTTTGTTGTTGGAAGCTGCATAGAAAGGGAAAAGATTGGATGAAAAGGACAGAGAGTAAAGGGTAAGAGAAAGATGGAAGAGAAGAGAATGTCTAAGCAGGAATGGGGACGTTCTTGTTGAGGCAGAGAAATGGCTAACTGCTAACATGTAAGCTATCATTTTCAACATGTGAGTGTGTTTGAGTGCCTGGTTTTCATGTTACGCCCGAATATTGTATAATCAGCCATACATCTATCAATCATACGCCATAATACAATAGCAGAAGACAGGGGAAAAATAGATTTTTTTATTGAAATTGACATGAACCACAACCAAGCTATGCTTGTAAGTTAGGCACATAAGGTGTTCGTTGAAGTGACACAAAGCCCTACACCCGACTGTGTTACGACCGTGCATCGACCGTGCTGTGTCGCTATCATTCACACATATAGGACTGTGCGCCGACTGTGCTGCGACCGTTTTGTTCTGCAATGACGCAATTTCAGTGGAATTTTACTCCAGTCTCAGAGATGGATTCAGCATTAATTGTTTTGCAAGAGAAAGAAAGGAAGAAACAAAAATTCAAAAACAGCAAATATTTTTAAAAATGAATGAAACATACTTCAAAAAATTATATGATATACAGTACATTCAAAGTGCATGCACATTGCTTGGCCTCTACAATTGAGGTTGTAATCTATAACATGTCTGAGTAGGTAATGCAAGACATGCATAGAATGAGAGTTTGTAAGTTTTTTGGCCAGCAAAAAAGACACTGTTCTCTGCTGTAAAATCACTTCCCGGTGGTTCGGAGCCCACCTAAAACTGTAGGTCCAACTCATCAATCACCATCATCCAACTCATTGCCCACGCACAGGTCTCAGACCTATGTGGGCTTCATCCACAAAAAATAATAATATATTTTCATTCATTTTTAAATGTTTTTATTCAAAGAACAGAATGTTTTTAATTTAATTTACAATCTGAAGTACAAACAATAACAACAGGATTTCAGATAAAAAGAATGAAAAGGATGTTGGATTTGGAAAATTTAGGAACTTTTCTCTTCAACGAAAATGCCCGAGGCTCTACGGAAACACCCGAAGCTTCACTTGGCTAGCGCTGGTCGCCCTACATTGATTCACACATGTAGGACTGTGCACAGGCCGTGCGCCGACTGACCTTGATAGATCACTCTGAAAGAGCTCGGCCACGACACAGTATGCGCACGGTTGGTGCACGGTCCTATATGTGTGAATCACTTGAGACTGTCGCCGTGTATTTTAAATGGATAGACTGCTTTGGCGAATCAATCCAAAACCACACGGTCGGCGCACAGTCGGCGCACAGTCCTATATGTGTGAATCAAGCTTATTACTATTGTTAGTGTCACAAGGACTATTATGTCCAGTCACATAAATTTTTTAGTTTATAATATTGATAATGGAGATCAGTTTCCGATTTGTAGAACAAAGCACAATAAAAGAAGAATATTGTATTCGAATAGTTACAAAGAGTTAATTGGAGAAGAAAGACTCCAAAAGAAATTGACGAAGAGGATTAGATTACATAGAGGACATTTCGATTTTTAGAAAACATAGAGCACATTCAGAGTAAACGACAGCAAACGTGACGACGGTCAGTAGAGTAGAGTCGGTAGACGATCAGTAGAGTTAAAAGACCATGGTTACTCAATAAGTTAGCTCTCAATTGGTTCTCCCTATCCACGATATAAGAAAATGAGCTGGAGCATGTGCTCTAGAACACAAAATGTTTCAGATAAATGGAATTATCAAGCAGCGTTTAACTCTCATAATTATCAATGGAGCACTTATGTCGCCACAATCACAGCCTCAACTTACCAGAACCAATACATGACTTCAAAGTTGAAAAGGAAAATTAAAAAGTATATACGGCTACATGCACTCTCAAAGCTGGAACAGCCAATGAGAATGTAACATTAAGTAGAAAAGAGTAGAATACCTAGGCCCGTAAAAAGTTTTAATTAATCATTTTCAATTGCAAAATCAAAAATACAAGGGTCCTCCTAAATCTAGTACTAGTTTTTACATTACAAATTTCCAGCCAATCTTTCTGCATTCACACATTCTAGTACTATCTAGTACTAAATGACGTGTAAATTCTTAAATTGCACCAACACCAACACCCATCAGTAAATGTACCGATTCCGACTACTTGTAAACTCACTGAGAATATCTTCGACGTTGGACAATCTCTCGACAAACTGCAATGCAAGACTTTGGCTCAGTTTTGGCTGAGCCGTTCATAATTGAGGTAACTTCGGAGTTGCACACAACAACGTTAAGAGGGATGAAGAGAAGGGCTTTAGAAGAGCGGTGGACGAAGGGTTTCGATCGAACTAGAAATGGCCAATAATTCGATTTGCCAACCCCTGTTGCACCCTTCACCAATCCTCCAGATCCTAGATCTTCCTCCACTAACCCCCGCCCATCGCCGATTGTTACCACAAACGTGGACCATTTGAGCCTGGCTTCGGTCAGAGCCAGCCAGAATTCACATCTGCATGATAAAATTGATCAGCAAAGTCGTCAGTTTATTGCTCCATGAATATTGATGTGTACGCGCCTCTGACTATGCGGTCGTATATAATTAATGACGTCATACCCCTCTAAGCTTCTAGCGTCACTATTTGTCACTCCTCAGTCCTCACTGCCACCACAGATATCCTAAACTTCAGTATGAATAGTTCGCTTTAGATCGGCATCGGACAACAGTTTTGATTTACTGACCCCGAACGCATAACCGATTGTTATTGTTACGGGTTCTATGTCTAAAATAATGCTGGCAACACTTAAATTTATCACTCGCACTTTATTAACACAAATAATTCAGAACTCACACTGTTCAGTAATTTCTTACAGAAAAATAAGCAATTAAAAACAGATAACACGATATTGTTCAACTGATAATGAGTTTCCAATGAATAGCAATAGTAGCCTCAAACTCCTGCAGTGATTCATTTTGTCCTTGAACTCTTGTGTTGAGTTGAAATCGATATAACTGCTCTAAGTGCTTGTTGCCAAACCTCATCTCCAAACGTTTCCACAGCTCACTGAAGTTCCACTTTGCAGCTGAAGGAATTGAATGAAGAATCGCTAGCGCCTCCCCTCTGAGATTCATCACCAAAACATAGGCATTTGTTGTGGACCACCAGCCATGGAACTCGGCTGCTGTCTCAAACAGTGTTTGGTAGTCTTCTAGAGGTGACTTTCCATCGTACGTAGGCAGTCCAGTGTGCTGAGGTATAACTACTGACTGTTTCTGGAGATCTTCCTCCTTAGCATCCATTATTGACTTTTCTGAGATGACTATTTCAGGAAAATTTGAAGTTTTACTTACTTCTTGATTGCTACTTGAAGTTCCAGCGCCACACTCCAGCGGCTTTAAAATCCTCCTTCATAGTTCCCAAGTCTTCCTGAAGTCGATCTTCCATGGTTTTCAAGTCTTCCTTCACTTTAGTGACTTCTTGATTCATAGAATCAGCAAGATTTTTAACCTTTTCTTCCATGGCTTCTTGTAATTCATTTTTCATAGATGACATATTTTCCTGAAGCTCACCTTTCATACCCTGAAGTTCGCCTTGTAGTTTGCCTTCCATGGATGTGAAGTTCTCCTGTAGTTTACCCTCCATGGATGTCATATTTTCCTGTAGTTTGCCTTCCAAAGATGTGAATGATGAAATCAGTTTCGTATTTGAAGTCTCGAAGAGGTACGTAGCTGGGTCTTTTCCTTCCGCCAATAATGCATCACGAAGACGGTCTTGTAGAGTAGACTTCTTTCCAGATGTTTCTAGATCACGGTCCTCTAATTCACGTTTGAGATCGGCCACTTTCAAGTCGCACAATGTAATTTTGCCAGCCATTGGCACGGGTTACGGGTTCTATGTCTAAAATAACGCTGGCAACACTTAAATTTATCACTCGCACTTTATTAACACAAATAATTCAGAACTCACACTGTTCAGTAATTTCTTACAGAAAAATAAGCAATTAAAAACAGATAACACGATATTGTTCAACTGATAATGAGTTTCCAATGAACTGTACATGAATCAATCACTAAATGTCAGAAGGCCGATCTAATATTAAACAATAACTGTACAATAATATTCGAAAAGAATCGTTCTACTAATTACCAAGTAAACACTATGAAAGTGTCAAAAGCACAGTATTTAATGGCTTAAAAGTAAACATTTACATAGCAGATAACGCCAAGAACCACTGTCTTCCTCTCCACTCACTGCAACTTCATATCCGCTACATTATTATAATTGACCGCAAATTTTTTTTTAGGATGAAGCCCACATAGGTCTGAGACCTGTGCGTGGGTAATGAATTGGATGATACAGCGTATATAGCGAAAAAATCAACTAATAGAGTGAACTTAGATAGATGAACGTAACATAATTCATTTATTTAAAAATTTTCAAGTGCTATTACTTACACTGAAGACTTCCGCAATGGCGGATATTGACAACAGCATTGAATAGCTGATGGAAATCGATGAACGCTTCTACACAAAAATATTTTGTCAACGCCAGGAATCGAACCGCGGACCTCCCAAATGCTGTTCAGGCGTCTTAACCACTAGAATTCAGTTACCCTTCTGTCTAGCACAGGCATAGGAAGTGATAGCCGTGAGCGGTAGCAGGTATCTGTTCAATCAGATACTGCGTTCTCCTGGGCACTCTTTTAGTCCAGTAATTTTAGGAAATTAAAAAAAAAATGATACAAGCAAGAAACTATATATGATAAACGATAGAAACTTGGCACATATGTACTACTTTTCTTTTGCCATGTCAATTATTGATTTCAATGAGAAATCATGAGTCAAACTTTATGTTTGAGGAAATTTCAAAAAAGGTGATTTTTAATTTCCAATTTTATGGCGTAAGAGTTAAAGATATCGTAAAAATGTAAAGAACAAAAGTTGTAGATATTAATCTTAAAAACATTTTTTGTGTGTAATGTTTTTCGATGCGGTAGATAGTTTTCGAGAAAATTGGGAAAAACTGAAATTTGGCCGCCATTTTCAAGATGGCGGCTGGAGCACAACTTTTATCGCCGACGACTTTTAGTATGTTATTCAGCATGAAAAGTAGTACATATGTGCCAAGTTTCTTGCTTGTATCATTTTTTTTTTTTGCTGGCCGATTTTGATTCAATATTACTGGACTATTTGTAAGAGGGTGACCGATTAGATTAGACAGCAAAAACGACACTGTTCTCTGCTATAAAATTACTTCCCGGTGGTTCGGAACACACAAAAACTGCAGGTCCAGCTCATCACTCATCAATCACCATCACCAACTCATTACCCAATCACAGGTGTCAGACCTATGTGGGCTTCATCCTCCAAAAAAAAGAATTATTTTCTATCTATTTGTCAGTTTGATAATTGTCAGTTCCTTCAAAACCAACTTTAGATATATATATTTTGAGAAAAATTATTTCAACTACTACAGTAAAATAACAAAGAACTAAATTACCTGTCACTTGTAATAGCGACAATTAAATACTAAATAACTAAACATTCAAGTTGTTTGTGTTATTATAATAGTTGCATCAACACACAGATTGTAGAAAATCTATTACGATCATGTGATTATAGTACCTTATATATATTTCTTGATTTTACAATTACATAAAATGCATTAGCCGATGAAATACATCAGATGAAAACTGACCTTTATTTCTCTTAGTTTTCTATTTTTCTCAAGCTTATTTTCCTTCTGATGAAGTAGGCCTACAGCTTTAGATAAAAATGACGTTAATTTCTATTAGTTTTATATTTTTCTCACAATTATTTCACTCATTTTGCTTTTTATAATGATTAATCTATCTACAATTTGGTGTATTGGAAAACTTCTAATCTAACAATAATTATTATTGCTGTTCCTTAGATATGCTTTCATTACAAAATTTAAATCTTTTTTCATATTTTGTAGCCGGGAGGATGTTCATCAGCTACTGAATATCTCGGATTCAAACATAGTTCACACAACATAAGAATATGATATTAGTGTGTAGATTCACATCAATCTACAATTTCCCAAAACCGATCAAGGTCACAGGTGAAGAGTTCTTTCTAAAATCGGGTCACGTACCCCTCCCCGCCCCCCTCTAATAAACACCTCCAAACGACAATCGCAAATAAAATTCGACGAGACTGTCGCCATAATCAATTTCAGTCCAATTAGTTTTTCAATCTAGTTCTGTTAATTAAAAACAAACAGTGACGGAGGTCCTCACTGAGTAACTCCTCGGTTTCAAACGAGCCCCCCCCCCTCACCACCCGACGAAATAGCTCTCCGTTCATCACCACGAATCACAGCACTCCATTTGCAATTCTAACCATAAATTCCTTTGTGATTTCTCTCACACTTTAGACTTGATAATAATCGATTGTATGAGCATCTGTTAATAGTTTTCCGCTTTGTTCCTTGTCGGCTCCTCTGATTGAATTAAATTCAAGCGTTTTGCACACCTTTCACAACGTGTGCTTTCCATTTTCAACTAACTGTCATTTTCCTCACTTTTCTACTGTGCTGTAGAAGGCCTATTTCAATTCTACAATTCCATTGAGCGAACACACACTTTCTGGATTAAACCTCTTTCATGTAACACTTCCCTCGCCCGTATGCTCTACAGAATAGAAGTTCGCAGTCAATGTGGATGAGCCATGAGCACCAAACTTTATAATCTCCGGCAAAAGGATGGCAAAAACGTGAAACAGAATTACGAACAGCGTTCGAGTTGAAAGGATGCGATGAAATTCATCACTTTGATGAAAAAATAGTGCTGTGATGATAAAGGTGAGATAAAGAGTTTCAGCTATTGCTGTAGTCCTTGACCAATGAATACAGATACTATCTGTATCTATATACAGATAGTATCTGTATTAATTGCCTTGACTAGAGTTGTTTGTTATTTCTGCTAAAAATATATTTTTTTAATCTAATCTACACTATCGTATGTCCTTCCTCAACGAGTTCTAGTGCAATACTGATATTTTAAGCAGATTGTTGAATGTATGCGAAAAGGAAGAAATAGGTGACATAATTGCCACCTAAAAATTGCCAAATTTATTCAACTTTGTTCAATATTGAGTTTTCATACGCGTGCTTAGTTTCCAGAATAGTCTCATTTTCCAAGCCCCCACATTTTAGCTATACTGTAGGCCGACTCCCCCACACTTTTTCCAGTCAATAATTCCAACAATATTCATCACACAATTTAAAATTACTTTCAAAGAAGTCTGTAATTTTTCCAGTCAATAATTCCAACAATTCATCACACAATTTAAAATTACTTTCAAAGAAGTCTGTAATTAGTGAAAAATTCAAACTTAATATAAATGTTTTGAATCAGAATCTCAAGTACATAGTAGAGCCGAGAAATGATGATTTTCTAGTTCTATTTTTTCTAAAATTAAAAACTATTGAATAGATTGCAGTACACTAATGTTATGAAGCTTACTCCAATTTTCTGAATTATAAATCTTGCTAATTTTTCTCCTGATTTTCCTGCATCTATCAACAATAATAACCCTTAAGTGGTAATGAAATTCCCAAGTACCAAAAAAATCTATTCCGGCAATAAGAAACTTCAAATTTAAAAAAGCAACAAATTTTAGAAAAATATTCAAACGGAATTCGTTTTATAATAGAATGGAAGATATTGTAAATAATAAGCAAACATATAACACTTCACTATTTTTTTACAAGTATGAAACCAAATTTCAACATTTCCCAAAATGCTTCTCACTAAAGTCATGAACACAAAGAGAATCCATGAATCCAGGCCAATTGATACTTTTTCATCAACCTCGTTTCAACTTCAGCTTAATCAACTGCACATTTGAATCCATCGGAAATTTGCATCTGCTTATGTAAATGATCCTTGTTATCAGGCTGCATACGGTATGCTTCAATTGCCATATATGCACGCAAAATATCTATGTGTAGAACATGGTCTATGTAGCATTATAAACGTTTACGTACGTGCATCAAAATTGACACACAAATTTACTGTTCAGTCTATTCGGCACGACAAAAATAAAGCGAAATTAAATTGGACGCGCGTATAAATTATTCGCTGACAAAACGCGCGATTTTGTACCTCCGTCTATCACATGTATAACGCCCAAATACAATAAACAACTTGCGCAGAA
Organism: Conomelus anceps; assembly: GCA_948455865.1. Classification (NCBI taxonomy): domain Eukaryota; kingdom Metazoa; phylum Arthropoda; class Insecta; order Hemiptera; family Delphacidae; genus Conomelus; species Conomelus anceps. Next base: position 74,391,422 of record OX418218.1, read on the forward strand.
ATACTCACGCCATGCATATGCGCGTTCATAAATGGGCTTTCAAGGATAAACCACAAATTAGCGTTAAAATGGGAACTGTAAGAGCACACTCGCTTTAACATGCGCAACGATATTTGTGTTTCAACGATCAACAGAATAGCGTTTGAATTTGAACGCTAAACAAGAATTTCCACTTAATGTTAACAGTAAACTATTTTAGACCTAAATGTTATTGTGAAAGTGACTTGACTCCATTCAAATTGTACAATAATTAAGCAATGTTCAATACGTACATTTAATACAGTACATAAATGTTCAGTGAGTACATTACATACATTATGTAATTGAAAATTCTGTTGTGTGATACAATTTTTTGGCATCAGATGTACAACCAGCCCCAATTAGCTTGGATTATCAGGACTCCATTGTATGAAAACATTTAAACAACTTACTCATACTCACATAATCATAGCACCCCTCACACATTTACAAAATCTAGTTTACCCGATAAGTTTAATAAATTCAACTATACTCTATACAACAGAAAATTTAAAATAGTCTTGATTCACACATACCTGGGTGTCGGGTAACCCGTGTCGTTTAGTCGACATAATTACCGTATGATTTTTTTAAACGGATAAGTGTGAAGCGCTCCATAAGGTACAATGTCCTATGCCCGGGTAAATGACACTGTTTCTCCGACTGCCGAGTATGTGTGAAAGAGCCTAGAGCTTCCATATGTGTTTTGAGTCCCAATATCCTTGATATCACCTGGATAAGACACTAGAAGAAGCGACAAGATAGGTGGACGTAGAGACGAATGTAAAAGACTTATTTGCTGAAAAGTAGTGTCCTTTCTTTTTGTTCTCTCGCTTACCCTGAGCACTGACAAGGACCAGTTGCTCGTCAGTCTGATAAGACACCGAAACATTTATCAGGCTTGCAACCCTGCAGCAGCCATGCTTCTCACAATCACTGGCACTGTCTCACCGGGCCAGGAAAAGAGAGCACATACAGCTTCTTCCTCAATTTCCTCTTTTTCATTTTCTTTTTCTTCTCATTCTTTTCATCTACTTCTTCAACTCTCACCGGAAATAATAGAACGGCTAGCTAAATCTAGCAGAACAAGCCAAGAACAATTCAATCTGCGGAAAGAATGGAACAGTGTCGTTCGTCCCTAGAAAATTCGTTCTTTTTCTTACTGCTCTGCAATAAGACAGGGAACGTGTCTCAAGGATTGACATCTCCATATATTATATTAAGGGACGACGACGTTACGCAGAAAAGCACAGCTCTTTTGCAGCAGACATCCCCTCCACCTTTCTCTCACTCCCCCAATTCACCCAACCCACACGCCAAAATCGAAAGAGAATGGCGCAGAAATTTTTATCGCGTTAGGACTTCGTAAAATATGGAAAAATTCTTCAGATGTCGACAGAACTGACAAAAAGAGCCCAGGGGAAAGAGGACGAATGTTCTGGGAAGAGGTTGGGTGAGATGGGGAAGTAACTGGAACAGGAAACAAGAAAATAGGATGGAATTAAAGAAGGGAGAGCGTTCTTGAAAGAGGATACGGTGAGATTGAGGAACATTGAGGAGAAATTAAAGAAGTAACAAACATGTATTGAAACGTGAGAGAGCGATTTGGAGAATTTTTGGAACATAAAATTTGGGGGAAAAGAGAGAGAATAGGGTGAAAGAAACGTGGATTGAGAAAGAGTGATGAAATAAGGATGAAGTGAGGGCGAAAAGAGAAGGAAAGGAGCTTGCAAGAAAAGAAAAGTGAGCATAAAGAGAATGTTGACAACTAATGCTATTAAGAGTAGGAAAGTGCGAAAAGTGCAGTGCTAAAAAATCGGGGAAATGAAATCGGCGAATGATGATGAAAATGTAAGCAAAAGTGGAGTAGAGATGTGGGAAAGAGAAAAAAAGATGAGGGAAGGTGCGAGAACATAAAGAGAAAGAGGAGAAAGAAAAAGAGTTGCATTACAATCAAGAGAAAGGAAAAAAAGAAAATATAATACAAAGTTAAAAAAGTTTTCTTTTAAAGAGTGGAGTAGACTTGAAAACATTGAGAGATAGTTTAGGAGTGGTGTACCGGGGTGAAGAGAGCGAATAAAAAAGAAAAAGAAGAATAATAAAAGGAGAAAAAGAAGAAGAAGCAGCGAATAAAAGAAAAAGAGATTGTAAAAAAAAGGCGCTGCCGAGATGGAGAAAAATACAAATGCGATTGTCTCCAAGATTCTTCTAGACAAATGAAGCGATATAAAGGAGAAGAGTTGATGGTGAGAGGGGGAGGGGGACAATAGAATGGAAATAAGATGGCAGAAAGGGGGTGAAAAGAGTGCGGAAGCGTTTCTCACCCCCAAATCGGAGGCTGTTCGTTGAATCAATCATTGTTAAGCTAATACAATTTCTTCTTGTCGCATCGCAGCACGCAGCGACGCCCAGCAGCCAGTGACGCAAAGTGATCGCCGACGGCGGCGGCGGCAGCAGAGGGGCGAAATGCTCTTTCTCGGTCCTGTCCAATCCTGAAAGATGCCACTCAATCCGCCACACAACACAGAATATTGACAATGAACGAACAATACGCAATACGCATTCAGATCAGAACCAAACCAAAGCCTAAATCGCCAACTAACACTATAGCTTTCAATTTGATACATTCTCAAATAGCAATCTATAGTATCTGCATCGGTACTAAATTTGCGTTACATTATTTTTGTTGACGTGGTCAGACCTACTAAATTATAAGCATAAAGTGACAACTTTGAAAATCAATGAAATTGAAATTGTATTGATAAGATAATATAAAAAATGGTTTTCTAGCCATTACTTATCATGAAACATGTAATAGGCTGTACCATACAGCTTATATTTGGTTTTATTGATAGATCGAAGCATAAAGTATGGAATTTATAAGTATATTGAATACACTTACATGACTTATGGCCAGTTGCACGAAAGTCAATTAAATTTAATCCCCGTAGAATGACGTCATTCTACGGAGATTAAACTTAATGGAGAGAATTTCGTTGCACAAAGGACAATTACACGCGATAACGCCGATTATCTTTTGCTATTACTTACATTCTATTACCTATACAAAGAAAGTTGAAATTTACGATGAATAGTTAGCTCCGATTTGTCAATGTGGTCATGCAGTGACCACACTGCAATATGTAAACGAACAGCAATATTGGAAATATCCCAGGTGCAAAAACGTCACTAAACGAGGTGAGTGCGTTTTTGTAGCTGAGTTACGTCGCTCAATGGAGCTGGGGAATTTGCGATTTATCCTCCAATGGTCAGTTCGACAAACAAAAAAGGGTTTCAAATGTGCTGCGAGCCTGTGTGTGTATGGATGTACATAGTACGAGGGTTTTTCGTTATAGGTGTCATGGGAGGTGTTTTACAACAGGCTTATGGAACAAACCCAAAGGCTAACAAAAACAGGTTACGATGAGGCTTGAATTCATCTACAAATTCCAGTAATAATTCACTTACTGTTTTAAAATACTTAGCATAATCCCAATTAAATCAGAGAGATAAGCTGCGTTCTCGTAGGTCCTGTTTGTAACGGTGACCGATTAGATTGGCCAGCAAAAAAGACACTGTTCTCTGCTGTAAAATCACTTCCCGGTGGTTCGGAACCCACCTAAAACTGTAGGTCCAACTCATCAGTCACCATCATCCAACTCATTACCCACGCACAGGTCTCAGACCTATGTGGGCTTCATCCTCAAAAAAAAAAAAAATAAAATAAAAATAGATTTCAGTTTGAAAATCTTGATCAAATATCAAGTAAGTTATAAGTATCAGTCAGATCCGGATTAAGATGTTTTTTCGGATGGTGATCTCAAGCGAGAAAATATTCCGGGCGTTATTTTAACATTTTTCGGAATAGGACAACTCGCCGCGAAAACAAAAATTAACACTCTATACTCCAGTAGACACCCGTAGACACCCAGTAAACACCCGTTTCCGTTCATACACGATCAAATTTTTCATCGAATTCAATAAAATAAAAGAGCTTCAAACTTCAAACTGCTTCGAATTCCTTCAAAGTGTATCAAATTGCTTTAAATCTTTTCCAAGATTGGACAAGATTTATTGGATGTGATTAATTACGAAAAATTTTATTGTGTAAAAATGCCTTTTTACATCAATTTTATCCAATTAAACTATTGTTTCTGCTTTTTTAGGTTAAAATAATTGTTACAAACATGTTTCAATGTACAATGTAATATGTATTATGCTATGTGAGGTTAAATCAAATTTGTAATCTACAAATTTGAAGATCTAAATGAGAGCCTCTAGTGTTTGCTTTTTTCATTCTGAATGTTTTTTCATTTCAAGTCCATTTTGTTTTTTAATTGATTTGAGTTTTCTAGTTTTTCAGTTATGTCCTGTCAAAATCACTTCCCAGCGATTCGGAATCTAAACCTACTTGAAACTGCAGGGTCATACATATCTAATCATAGTCATCCCCCATTACCGATGCACATGTTTTCGTTGTGTTTTTTCGTATACAGAAGTATTGTTTGTTCGATTGATTAAATAAAAATTTATTCATTTATCATTTCGAATCATTAGCTGAAAAAAGGTAGCAATCTAAATATCACTGAAAAAAGGTAGCAATGAAATGTAGGGGGAAATCAGTCCTTCTTGTATGAGATGCGGGCGAGTTGTCGTAGACCCAACATTTTTATATCATCTAAAAATGTCCTCATTCCCATGACACAAAAAACTTTTTTTAAGAGTCAGTTGAAAATTGCTCGGATGAGAATTTTTCTTTACGCGCCTTGTACCAGTTTACAGAGGACAGCGATTCTACTTCGCAATTCGAAGAAACCATGATTATTATATTTTACAAAAGGGTTACATAAGAAACAAAAGTATTTTTTTTTTAGCACAACACGACAGAGCGAGATCTTCGTGAAGTTTTTAATTGAAAATTGTAATTGTAAATTGTATTTTGTTATGAAACAAGTCCCAGGATAATTCTACACAACTTATTGAAAAAAATGTTTTGATTTCTCAAAATAAGTTTTGTTTACCTGCCGAAATAGGTTAGCAGGTGAAAATCAAAGTTATAATAGAATGTTCTCTCGAAAATTTACGAGAATAAGAGTATGCAATTATACGTAGGAAAGACCTAAATGATCATTGCTCGAGTACTACAATAAATTATGGAGTAAGTTAATTATAATTACCATGAATATGAGTGTGCAAACTACGTGGTATGTAGTTGGATGAGAGTAAAAGAGTGAGTGAGGGGACGACAGAGTGAAAACTAATAGAGTAGAGTAGTGGTATCGAGAGCTAATCACACGACCGACATACTAAATCTACCGCATCGATATTGGCCAAATGAAATTCGAACATTTCCACCAACATTGCGCCTCTAATTAGTTACATCTTGGTTAGAATATTCGGTAATGAGTGCGCTCCGGCTACGGTGGTGGATTAGCCCGTTTGCAACCGAATAAATTAACAAAACTAGCCTAATTAGCAATTATTACTGAATCGAATGCATTCAAGAAATATATTAGTTCGAAACAAGGCATTGAGACTAACTTTGTAATTATTGCTTCGGAGTGAATTTCAACAATTCATGATAGCTGGCTATTGTGGTTTGGAAACTATACATTACCTCTGTCACTAGAAGAGACAGAGAGGTGAATGCAGAATGATCGGTTTCATATTTACAGACGATATTTCATTTCATTATTTCTTTTTTCATTTCATTATTTCTTTATTCATTTCATACAAAATGTTGTACATTGAATAGTGTCAAAGTATAAAATATATTTTAGTAAATATATAAATAAAAATTTTCAAGAGTTTAACAACTGCTAGACTACTATTTATAATCCAACCAACTACTAATATTATAACTATCAGAGCTACAGTTACTACATCTAATAAAATAATACAATATTTCAAAGACAATTACCAACATGGGAAAAAATTCTTCTATATTATAGAGGGCTCTCTTCGTCAAATATTCTTTTAAATTTATTTAAATTTGATTCTTCTTGAATATGAAGGTGCAAATGATTATATAGAACTTGGCTCCAACGTAAGAGGGCTTCTCAAGATAAAAGTCAAGATTGTTCCTATCTAAGTAAAGCTTGTCTCTATTTCTTGTTATTTCTAGCCATCACTTCCACCGGATCATAGCACTGGATGAGGAACCTCCTATCAGCCAATCAGGATGCAAGATGTTTGCCTTTCAAACAATCACAAGACACAAGACTGTTACTTCCCACCAATCAGAGCACTTGCTTTGAACTACATTCTATCACACTGTGCCTTATACTTCAATCATGATAGCCTACTTAGTTCTATAGCCATCTTCAGTTAAACGGAAACCTGGAAGCTCACCTAGCTACCAACTTACGAAAGCATGGATTTTCAAGCCTGCTTTCAACCGTAGTATTAATTATAGTATTCGATAATTCTTTCAGCTAATGAAATTGGGCTTATTAAGCTATTACTAAATCAAAATAGAAGCTAAAGGGGGATATTTTCTCAGTTTAACTGTTTAGGACCACATTATTATTCCACTTTTATTGGGTAGCAAGGATATGGCTCACTTACAAAATATTTGAAATTTGGTTTTTAATTTATTATTCTCTAAAAATTTATTCTGATTCTTTTATCAGAGGACAATTTAAAATTGAAATTATACATTTTGGGAAATGACATCAAATTAAGGAGTCGTAATTGTACTGAACGAAATGAAACACAAATGCTATGATGTTCTGACCTTCATTTGGAAGGCCATGACCCACAGACCTACAGCCCAAATTATTATTAATATTCATTTAGTTGGCCTTCAAAAGTACTCCATCGATATTGCTTGATATACTCATCACTCAATTTTATTTTAACTGAATTTATAGGATTTTCAGCACTTGAAGCTATTTTTTTTTTAAAAAAAGCTATTTAATTCAAAGCGTATAATCTTTGAACACCAAGAGGTGAAAACTATTACGGCTCTAACTTTCGCACTTTCTTTCCAAAAATGGCAAATCGCAGATTAAAATTTTTAGTCAATACTTTTCTACAACTTGCTTAACTTTGACTTTCATTTTCATAATTGCTGCTTTTCAAACACTGCTGATGCGCGTCGAGTGATATGACACTGTGGCTAAGTGATGATGGTAGGTTGAGCTGGCTATGAGTGCCTACTTATTGAAAACTGAACATTCATCTAATCCGAACATGAGCAACATAAACTTGTACCCCGACTTTACCAAATTTGAAAATGAACCATGTCATAATTTTGTACTAATTTTGTACCATTTTGTACCACCAAGAACTAATTTTGTACCCCTTCCCATTTTTAGGTAAGAGCGATTCAAAAGTCGGGGTACAGGTTTATGGCTGACCCCGACTTGCTCAAATTTCAAGAAAAGTAACACCATCAATATCTTATAATTTTGTACCATTTTGTACCACCAAAAGAAAATTTTGTACCCTCCCCCATTTCGGGATACAAGCGATTCAAAAGTCGGGGTCTGGACCCCGACTTGCACAAATAGCAATAAAACCTATACCAAAATATTGCAATAATTTTGTACCATTTTGTACCACCAAAAAAAAATTTTGTACCCCTTCCCATTTTTAAGTAAGAGCGATTCAAAAGTCGGGGTACAGGTTTATGGCTGACCCCGACTTGCTCAAATTTCAAGAAAAGTAACACCATCAATATCTTATAATTTTGTACCATTTTGTACCACCAAAAGAAAATTTTGTACCCTCCCCCATTTTGGGATACAAGCGATTCAAAAGTCGGGGTCTGGACCCCGACTTGCACAAATAGAGATAAAACCTACACCAAAATATTGCAATAATTTTGTACCATTTTGTACCACCAAAAAAAATTTTTGTACCCTCTCCCATATTGGGGTACAAGCGGTACAAAAGTCGGGGGCTAGACCCCGACTTGCCCAAATAGAAATAAAAACTAAACCAAATTATTGCTGAAAATTTGTTTTAAACAATAACATTTTGTAACTCTTGTTCAGTAACAGTTTTCTTTATTACATTACCACTAAGAAATAATTTGGTACACCCTCTTTTTTTTGGTAGCAGGGTAATAAAAGTTACTCATCAAATTGCTTGATACATAAGAACAATAATAAATTCATCTCTCATCTTGGCTATTTGAGATACTATAATAGATATGTATGAAATTGCATGATACTGAAGAACAATGATATATTATGCTTTGAGGATCATACTTGAAATCGAAAAAATTGATATCAAAATTAGTGAGATAAAGTCCTCTTCCTTCCATTATATCTGAAGAAAAATTTTGTACCCGGGAACTAAGAGCTATGAATTGAATTGCTTAATACACAAGAACAATGATAAATGGTCAATCATTACCTCAAAATACTCTAAATCGAAAAAAAATATATAAGAATTGTTGAAAACAAGTCTTCATAGTTTCATTATCACTGAAATAGCTATTTGTGTAACAAGAGTGCAAAGTGGGGTTTGCACCAAGAAAAACGGTTTTTGTCACAAGCCGAAGGTGAGTGAAAAAAGTTTCTTGAGTGCAGAAACAATACTTTGAGCTCGAATTACACATTAAATTTTTTGTACAATAACGTATAAAGTACAGTAGAAACAATTAGTTTGGGCGCGTGGCTCTGGTTTAACTACTAGCCGTCCAGTAAAAGCTGACTAGTTGATCTTGAAGACATCTGCAGCATCGCACAACAACTACAGCTGACTATTTTGTAGCTAATGTAGAGGAACCAACCTATTTTGGAATGCAGAATAGGGAACCTGTGTATTTCATGCTTACTATTTTGTGTTGCTGGTTGCAAATCTGGAGTGTGGAAAAGTACTTTTGTGCACTGGAATTTACTTTCCCACACTATTGCAGGAATAGACCATTTTTCGTGCTATAGTTAGTGCAAGAGTTGGGACTTTTTTGGGTCACTGTAGGAAAAATAATTTTTTACCCATCTCATTTTTGGGATACTGTGATACTAAGGTGGCGTTCACACCGGCACGATATGCGATATGCGATATATCTTAAGCGATATGTGATATGCGACACACACAGACAGATACTTTAAATGTAGAGGGAGGCGATAAAAATGGTTCACACCAAGGCGATTGCGCAATATATCGTGAGCGATGAATCACACCAAGTACTGCTTGCTGTCTTTACGATTAGTTGCATATTGACTTCAAGTAACTTAGTCAACATGTCGGGAAGAGAAGACAAGGATTTATTTCATTTTATTAATTTACTCAAATCTCGTCAGTGCATCTGGAACTATACCCTTGCCGAATAGCGAATACAGCAAGACAGAAGATGTGACCAGTGCTGCATGGAGGGAAATAATTGTCCCCCTTCACATTCTTATCGCAGAGATGGCACCGATTTATCGCCTGCAGTATGAACCTTCCTTGTGATATATCTTAACAATATTTTCACTAAGATATATCCCATATCATGCCGGTGTGAACGCCGCCTTTAGCTACAAATTCATTTTTTTTTTTTTTGGAGGATGAAGCCCACATAGGTCTGTGACCTGGGCATGGGCAATGAATTGAATGATGATTATTGATGAGTTGGACCTGCAGTTTTAGGTAGGTTCCGAATTACCAGGAAGTGATTTTACAGCAGAGAACAGAGTCTTTTTGCTGACCAATCTAATCAGTCAGCTTTACAAAAAGCGCACAGGAGTTTCGTAGCTTATCTCTGATTGAACAGATACCAGCTACAGCACTTGGCTGTCACAATATACATATATTTGCTCAATGTACAAGAAAGATTATGAATTGTCAATTATTATTGCATTTACATACTCGAAATCAAAGAATCTAATAGCAAAATTGGTTGAAACTAGACCTCATTCTTCCATTACTACTCAAAAATAATGTTATACCCCTTCTCATTTCGGCTTATTAGGGTACAAATAGTTACGTATCAAATTACTTGATACAGATGAAGAACGATAATAAATTGTCAATTATAGCCTCTACATTCTTGAATTTGGATGAAATAATATCAAAATTGTGAAGAACTAAAGTATAATTAAAACCAGAAGCGTATTGCCAAAACGGTGGTTGGAGTGATGGAGGAGGGGGCTTAGCCAATACCAATTTGGCAGTTCCCACACCAACTGATTCTCTTGTTGTCATGTCTCCTACTCCCAAACCTTGCCTGTTGCTACTACACTGTGGCATGTGTTCTGCATTCCACACGACATGGCAACACTATTGCTGATCTCTACTGAGACTCTGAGACCGTCCCCAAAGACTATACCTTTCCAATACACCTCTGCTTTTAATTCCACTATAGTCCTCTTTCTTTGATTACCACACAAAAATAATTTTGTACTCCTCTAATTTTGACTTATTAGGGTATAAATAGTTATGTATCAAATGGCTTGATACAGAAGAACGTTTGTAAATATTATCAATTTTATTGCCCTTACAACCTTTTTTGGGAGGATGAAGCCCACATAGGTTTGAGACCTGTGCGCGGGTAATGAGTTGGATGATGGTGATTGATGAGCTGGATCTACAGTTTTAGGTGGTTTCCGAACCACCAGGAAGTGATTTTACAGCAGAGAACAGTGTCTTCACTTGAATTCAGATGAAATAATTTCAAAAATGTAAAGAACTAGTCCTCTTTCTTCCATTAATACACAAAAATAATTGTGTACTTCTTCTCTTTTGGGGTATTGAGGTATGGTACGAACAGTTATGAATTAAATTTTGTTAAATTAAAGATAGTATGAAAAGAAGTAGGAGGTGGAGGATGATGATAAGGAGGGTGATGAGGAGGAGGGGAAGGAGGAGAAGGAGGTGGAGGTGGTGCAAGTGGTGGATGAGGTGGAGGAGGAGGATGATGAGGTGGGAAAGAATGAGGAGGAGTAAGAGGAACCTAACCTAACTCTTAAGGTTAGATTAGGTTTAATGCATTAATATAGGAGATTTCTGGTCTAGTTATAATAAATTATTATATTTCAAATCAATTTTATTACCCTAGGAATTGAATGTCCAGGAATTGAATGAAACATGATACTTGTAACAAATTTATTTAACTCAGCCGCACTAGTATAATATTCAAGTTGATTAGTAAAACAAATTGATAATTCTTCCAAATAACATTATGTAGTCTAATACAAACAAACTAGCTAAAAGGTTTTTACACAAATTGTTTCTTTAGTCAACATGGATTACACAAATACCTAAATCTATGCTTAGTGACAGATTATAATAACATCAGATATTATTTGAGCAGCCTTATATTCTTGATTACACACCAGTGTATAATGATTAATAAAAAACCTTATGTACACTCAATATCATAATATTTGAGTAAGAACAAAGCACTGACTATGAAAATACCTTTTTTGACATAAATGAAGTCAATTTATTATAAACTTAAAAAACACCTTTGAATGGAAATTGACTCACGTTATGGCGTGACGGCCGTTTCGCTCTGTTGTCTAGAGCATCATCAGACGACCCACAGTACACTGATTCAAGGCGATGCCCTGTGGGTCGTCTGATAATGCTCTAGACAACAGAGCGAAACGGCCGTCACGCCATAACGTGAGTCAATTTCCATTCAAAAGTGTTTTTTAAGTTTATAATACATATTAGTGGAAACAAGATGGATCTTCAACATCATAATGAAGTCAATTTAATTTTTAAAAAACCATCAATAAATAACAAAACTAGTCAAATTAAATCAGAAGGAAAAACTGAAACAGAATTTATTAATTTGGAATTCCTCAATTAATTCTGTTTTTGTATATTTGTCAGTTTGTTAAATTGTCAGTTATTTCAAACTAATTTGTGAAAATCTGAATATTAAAATATGTATTTCTTCAGAAGTAGAAAATTCTGTACCAAGCAATAAAATATAGCAACCTGTATTCAGTAACAGTCTTCTTTATTCCACTACCACTCAGAAATAACTTTGTACATCCTCTCATTTCGTGGTAGAAGGGTACTAATAGTTATTTATCAAATTGCTTGATACAAAAGAATGCTGATGAATTGTCAATTATTGCCTTAACATACTTGAATTTGAAAAAAATTACATCAAAATTAGTTGGAAATAGTCCTCTTCTTTTCATTATAACTCAAAAATAATTTTGTACCCTTTCTCATTTCGGGGCATTGGGTTACTAAGAGCTATGAATCAAATTTTTCAATACACAAGAGCTATAATAAATTGTCAATTATTGCCTTTACATTCTTACAGTGATCAATCCATTATAAATAACATTAATACATTTTGTTAAGACAATGCATTAATTAAAAAAATTGAATGAATATTAACGTTGAAGAGGAATAGATCATATTGAGATTGTCAGAAAGTACCTGTAAGTACCTATATAGGCCTACAGCTCAAAATAAGAATTAAAAAAAATCACATAATACATTTTAGAAGTATGATATTTCTATTTGCTTTGTAAATCAGTCAGCTCTTGCCCAATCGTCCATGTCGTTCATGAGGAAAAAGCTTGTGAAACAATACACGTTTTCAAACCATTTTGTAGTTTTTCCAGAAAGTTTATCTAAACCCATAACTTTCAGAATCGAGTAAATCGACTTTGAAAGTGCAGAAGTTTCAGACTAGGCTTCTCTAGATAACTCTATATTTTGGGAGGATTTTGTTGATGAATGTGTACATTCAATATTTGAATTGTTCGTTTTGTGATTTGTCTATTTTCCCCTCCAATTCTGATCTTCTGAATTCAACATTGACTATTTTTAGTGTTTTGGACTGAAAAGCATTTTGTGGAATGAGAATGTTCTATTTCAAACAAGAATCTCATTTCCAATTTTTTTTTTAATAATTTAAGGAAAATAGTTCTGTGCAGAAAACCTGTTGTTACTTGTTCAACTATTTCAATGATTTATTTTTTATGAAGAATTGAAATGATGATAAATTTTACAATAAAATTTTGGCAGATGCATGGCTGAATTTTTTTAATGTTGAAAGGTAGTAGTTGCTCCTTACTGTGCTCCTTAATGCTCCTTGCTTCTTAATGATTACACTGTGTAAAGAATAAGATGAGCTTTTATATCTGTTTTAGGAGCACTGACATTTTTATTACTTTGAAGATCATCAAACGTTTGCCAACATTCATTGATTCTGAATGTGTATGCCACATAGTGGCCTATATCACTCACATTATCTGTTCCAAGGAACCCTACACACCCTCTCAAAAACATTTCCTGGTCACCAACAACAATCCGTCTAGGTACCTCTCTTAGCTTAAGAATGCATTGCATAAGACGAGTTTCATTTCCCACATCTATAGGCTCCACAAGAATATAATTTTTAACCTTCATTTCAATAAACTTTTCTCCGTGGCAGTAGCTACCATCATCACAAACTTGAAAGCAATTATTAATTTTTTTCTTTACTTCCTCATTTATGAGAGTATTTAAATTTTGTATTATTTCAGATCTATTCATGGAAATTGATAATATTACTTTTTCAAAAACAGTTTGTTGTTTGGGGCATTCCTTCCTGGAACAGACACTTCTCTCCACCAACGATGATAGGTTCTGTAGAAGCTTGGGAGCTAGAGCACTGACCGGTGTTTCACACTTAACTAATTGAAGAGCTCCTGGCAGAGCGTATGTGTGATTTCTGTATAAAGGTGCAAGTATATTTGTTCTTGCTTGGTATGTTTTTCTACTTACACCTTCAACAACAATCCGTTGCACCAAAATCAAGAAATCACTCTCAGTAGAGTGGATGCAGTCTCTAAAGCATAAGCTATCACAGTATGCAACCGCAAAAAGTTGGAGGAGACTGTCAAATGCACATGTATTTGACAGTATGTAGCCAACCCCATCGATGCTTACAGGATTCAATTTCTCACTATTCCCATTCTTTAAGACTCCAATTGGCATTGCTGGTCTTGCTTTAGTCAGATCTGACAGAGTCAGTCCTGGCTCCTTTCTCAAATATGAAGAAGTTTTTCCTTCTTTTGATATCAAACCACCCCAGTCTTCATGTTGTTTTGATTCGAAAATTTTCTGATCAACATTGCTCAAGTCCACAGAGTTTTGTTCTTCCTCTATTTTTCCTTTGTAAATAGGCCTACAGCTCTGATCTTTCTCATCTAGTTTCATCCCACTAGCAGCTGCCATTTTCATTGCTCCTTCTGTTGAAATTATGTGTTGAAATATGAAATCATCAGCTCTCATTGGAAGAGTTCTGTGTTTGAAAATGACTGATTTCAATATTTTGAAATTGGTCTCAACAGAGGCAGACGTGGCTGTTATTTCCCCATACCCAAATTTGGGTATCATGATGCCACTCCAAGTTGGCAACAGAGGAGCAATATCTTTCAAATGATCTGCAAGGCCTGGTAGATACTGTTGGTTGCCCCTATCACCAATAACAGCTCTACTCTTAACATAATTCTTTATGCATGAGAACATCTTCCCAAAGGCATTTTCACATCGTTTCTTGTGGAAGATTCCTGGATTCTCCCCCTCTACTGCTCCTTCCCTGACATCAAAAATCTCCTGCTCTGGATCATGGATTAGGCCTCCAATCCTATTCACTAAGCACTTCTTGCTGATTTCACAAGGAGTATTTTTCCCATACTTATCTACTCCTTCAGTTTCAGACACTGCTACTGTGAGAATGTGCATGATGGTCATTTTCACCTCTTCTAGACTTGATATTTGTAAAACTTGAGCAAGACTTCTCATGTAAAAATGTTTTGTTATTTTCAAACATCCTTGGAAACATCTCCATGAGGCCATCATTTCTTATGAAACATTCTGGTAGAATTTTTGAGTTGCTACTGTCAGAGATATCTAACACATCTGCACATCGTTGTAGATATGAATCTAATGATGGCAGTGATGTAAAGGCCTGAACTGATGCAGACATGAGAGCCACAGACATGTCTGTGACAATCTCATGAGGTGTAGGTACACCGCTTCTCAAGAATAGGGCAAGCCAATGCCTGAGGGTTTCTGTATCATGCCTCTCAGAGAGTAGAGAGCATATTGGATATATCTGTTTCAAATTTATATCTCGTATTACAAAATTATACAAAAAAATATGCCCAGATCTGACTCCAAGAACCCTTTTAAATCTTTCAACTACTCCTCCTGTAGCATCAATTGCCACTGACACCACTTTATTTCGTTTACAAAATTCCCTGTAAACATGCAATTGAGTTGTACTGTGATATCTTACTTGAAATTTATCATAACTAACATCTCTTATTACATTTCTAAAGCGTGATTGGTGCATAGCCCTTGCTATTGATATAATTGGATCTTGATCTATTGTGAGTGCTTTAGCAGCCTGACATTTTGCGTTTCGTAGTTGGGGCAAACTAGGCAGATGAGCTGGCTCCACGTCTCCTAGATCCATTAATTTGTCACCTTCTCTTCTCTGGAAGGCAAGGGGTGCAACATTTGCATTTAGCATGAGGTCAACCACTCTTTCTCGCTCTTTACCCTTGAGGTGCCTTTTGATATTTCCTGGATGTTCAATGGAAAAATTACCTGTATATCTGCAAGTGAATTCCAAACTATCACCATCTTCATCTGGCAATTTATCAGCAGATGCGAAAAATTTTGCTTTACAAAATGAACATTTTCCTGTGATTGTAACTTTGTGTAACGCATTTGATGAATAAATTCTTCCACCACGATATGATACCCTACAAGGAAGTTTTGTTTCCTTCCAGAAATTTTTATTTATAACATTGGTCCACGTTCCTCGCCTTAATGTTAAATAATTTCTTATCTTACCATGTCCTTTTTTGTTTGGGTAGGTGACAGCTTCAGGTCTGATTTCGTCCCACTCCTTACTGCCAAATGTGATGACAAAGTTCAATTTATCTTCGTTTCCATTGCTCTTTCCACTACTAGATTTGGTGGAGAGTGAATCTTCTTCTGAAGAAGCAGGTGAAGATGTACAGAGTGTGTGGTCATCAGTCACATCAGATGAATTTCTATTGGACGTGTGCTCAATCAGACAATCTTGATGTTGATATCTAAAAAAACATTAATATGTCTTTGTCAATTACTGATCCATATGTAAACAGAAATTGAACACTTTGGAGTATACAAAGTGTCCGCAAATTGGACTGACAAATTTTAGGAATCAATAATACAGACCAAAATAGAAAGTAATTTGATAGAAAAATTAAAAAAAAAAATACCCCTTTGTTACAGAGATGAAGATAACTGAATATTTTTGATTTTCGTATTCATACACTCGTTCAGAAACTAGTGCTAATAAACAAGTAAATTTTATAAATGTAGTAAATTTATTAATTATTGAGAGATAATTTAAATTGACCATATAACTTGAAATGCACCCAAACTTCGTTAATTAGGATTATATTATGACTAAGGGGACATGAAGTAGCAATATTGAGGAATAACTATGCAATAAAACGTTTATTTCTGAGAGCATTTTATATTTTGATTGCTGAAGAAAACAATATAATTTATTAAGAATTAACTAAAAAACTAAATATTAAGAATTGGTTAGATGGATATACTTTATGTTTGAGTAATAATAAGTGAATAACGTTTTCAGAAATAGATCAGAGTGACCTACTAAAAGTCACACTCCACAGATCACTGGAGGTGAGATTCAAACTCTAATATTTGTGATTGTCGTTAGTAAAATCAATATGTGTGACATAATTCAAGAAAGCTGTTTCAATAGTACCGGTAATCATAATTAATAATATATGAAAAAATTATTTTTATATTCATTCTTAATTAACATACATTGACCCTTCGGGAATATTTCTAGGTGGAGTTGTACTCATAAAAAACTAGAAAAGTTCTTTCACGTGATTAAAGAACAGATATCGATATTATCATTTTGTTGAATTAGAATATGGAAAAATAACAAACTGTTGAATGTTTCGTGGTTTAGTCTATAAAATAGCCTCGATGCGTGAGCATTTTGTTAAGGAGGTGGGACAAATAAATAATGTTATTCAGGAATTCATGGAATTGAATCATTTAAATAAATTTTCTAGACCTCTATAGTAAGAAAATACTTTGTAAACAAGATAAGGATGATGCAGATATTCGGAAATGCTTGGTTAACTAGACAAGAATAATGGTGGAAAATGTCTACAAATTTACAATTTTATAATTTTTTTGAGGCTTCATTCAAGTATGATGATGGTTAACTCTAATGAAAAATTTTCTGATAGATGCTGAGCAAATTTGAAAAATCAGTGTTTTGATTTATTAAAGACCAGATTTTTTAACAATATTTTAATCAGTAACAAAGCGTGTTCGGACCTGTGTGATTAATAACTTCTCTTATTACTTTTTTTTTGAGGGTGAAGCCTACATAGATCTTAGACCTGTGCGTGGGTAATGAGTGGATGATGATGATTGATGAGTTGGACCTACAGTTTTAGGTGGGTTCCGAACCACCGGGAAGTGATTTTACAGCAGAGAACAGTGTCGTTTTTGCTGGCCACTCTAATCGGTCACAGTTACAAACAGGTCCTACGAGAACGCAGCTTATCACGACAATACAACAATAGAAGTAACGAGATTACGTGATGTAACCGATTACATCATAGATATAGATCTCAATTTCATTACACTGCAAACACTATTTGGTTGATAATTACAATTTATGAGACACCGCCAATAGATGTATGAGTGACAAATCTACTACTAACATTGATTGAACATGGGCGGATTTATGGTGGGGGGGGGGGGGAGGTGCATCGCACCCACAGATTTTTCTGATATTTCTCAAAGACTTTCTGTCATTACTTTGTCAACATTTTTCCTGAGAATTCATCCTAATTTCTTCAATAATCTAGAATCAACTTCATTTATAATCACATAAGAAGATTCAATAACATAATAGCCTAAGATAATGCGTAAGCCATGTAATCAAAAAAATATTTTGGAGAAAAACGATTGAACGAGTTCTGTATTATAAATAAATTCACTTTGTCATGTTTGTCACGTTTGTCATGTCAATTTTTGGACTCCTCAGTTATTTATTGATAATCAATGCAAAAGAACTAAAATTCAATTAGGAGTTCAAAAAGTCATCTTTAAAAGCGAAAATTAAAACAGGAATTTCAAATTCTCACAATGCTCCTCTAGCTATGATCTAGCCGTTTCTATAGTAACATTACGAATGAATTGCATTCCATAATTCCGTCCATAATGTGAACGGAATAGAATATTAATTGAGGGGATTTTTTTAAAGAAAATAATTATAGGCCTACTACTGTACTATAAAAATCCTAAGAACGGACTATTCAAATATTTTAGTAGGGTGATAAAATTTTAGAATGTGTAACTACCTCATGCTCATACCATAGAAGAGCTCGCACGCCCAAAGATTATGATCTAAATCCGCCCAAGCATGTATTAAGAGGCACACTTGGTATACATACGAATGAAAATCATAGACCTTACTCCTAATCACATTCTCTTTTATTGAAAAATCAATAAAAAACTAAACAAGAGATAGAAATCGTGATTTAAAGAAATTATTTCGTTGATCTTGATAAGTGAAATCTGCGATTTCTGTACTGATTTGAGTTTGCTATGCCTATTGTTTTTGAGAGTATATATGGGGTAAGAAAATGTTGTCCTCTTATTATTGAAGCTACTGTAATCAAATAGTAGCCCAGTCAATATAATGGGGTTCGGGCAGAAAATTAGTTAAACCCTAACTTCCACATCATCGATAGATCATTATCAAACACGCAATTAGGAATTTTTTAAGACCAACCTGTTCTGCTTGACTGTGACGTAAATATGAATTCCAGAAAGTTGATTTGCTGCTTTCACAATGGTATTGAGATTTACAGCGATGTGGTTCCATATTTGACTATTCTTTCCAACTATTTTCCCATCCTGAATGATTTCTTCTTTGTACTCAAGAAGTAAGAGTTTGAGAGCAGCTGATGGAAATGATTTTGGCCGTCCTACATTTCCCGATTGCATTTCTGAAAATAGCAACGTTAAAATTGTGAATTTGTTGATCTATTACGAACTGAAATGTTAACACTATCGACTTCACTGAAAATACCAACTTGCACTCATTATTTAAACGATAAAATGAGTATATGAATAAGAAAGAATAAGAGAGAAAAGAGAAACAAAAAAGAGGAAGAAGGAGAAGAGAGGAAGAGGGAAAAAGAGAAGGGGAAGAGAGAAAGAGAAAGAGAAGGAGAGAAAGAGTGAGACAACGAAATAGAATGAAAGAGAGAATAAGAGAAAGAGAAAATAGAAAGAGAAAATGAGAATTATAAGAATAATGAGAGTAATAAGAGTAATAATAATATTAATAATAGGTATAATACAATTTTCAGCAACTAATGACATTTTCTGTATTGACATATGGCCCGGCCCAAAGATGCAGCTTAACGCCATGAATTTTAATAATAATAATAAAAGAGATGAAGTAGATGTTGATTGAAATTCTGATTCTATTAAATTAGGCTACCCGCTGATATATTTGTTATAATACCAAAATTATTATGGTAAAAAATTTCCTCTTTAGTTAAAGAACATGGTAATCCATATCGATTTTTATTTAAAAAAAAAATGTGAACCTAACCTGACTTTATAGATTCACGGATAAGGAATCCTCAAATTTTTTGGCAAGATGAATTAAAAAAAAAATCAAATTTTATTCTGTATATTGAATTATGCAAATTGATATTGCAATATATAATTTTATTGACATAGAAGACTTTAAAAACACGCAGATATACAAAAATGTTAATAGTAAATATCATGTAGCAGAGTGAACTAAATGGTAAAAAATCTACCCATACTATTCGACCAAAAGCAGAAGACCAATAATTATAAATTTTTATCAATATGGTGTACAGATCTTATATGAAATGACATAATAAAATGTATTAACTTAACTTACCTATCAGTCCAGTTTCAAGTGATGGAATGATAAAAGCATTCAGCAGCATCCCTTTTATAGTCTTGGTAGCTTGGTGGTTGAAACTGCAGCAGCGATTATTGAAGCAGATGAAGAAGATTTGTTCTTGGCCAACACGAAGAAATATCAATCTTAGTTGTAATATTGTAATTATTCCAACAGCGATCAATATTGCGTTTTACTTTGCACGTGGATACTAACCACGTGTGTGGGACATTATAGGCCTAATTCAAATTATCTCCAATACAATATCAATCATTTTTGTCGAGTGATGCGTTTTGCAGCTTCAGTTCTCACACCACAATCCCATCTGCAGGAAATTGTCCATTAAAATTTGTACATTTGCTCCTGAACAATTTGCTGAATTCTTCATTTCTTAATATAATTTTGAAATTAATACTTCTGTTATAAATAATAATGGCTCAGCTGGTCAACTATTGATAACACGTGTAACAATGGCATGACCATTTTATAGGCTAAAATTGTGCACATTTCTAATTGTGCTATATTAAAATAATTATCGATAATGCAACACTGGGCAGCTGGCTATCAAACTACTAGATTGCACTGTATTCGCTCATTGAAATAATTATGAATGAGGTCTTGCTTCTCACAATACCTCCTCTAGCTTTAAAACTCTGGAACGGGAGTCAGCGAAGCTCATGGACTTGAAAATGAGAAAACATCATTTGAAAAGAGTCTGTGAAGACTTATTACCATATTCACTAATTATTAAATTTTGAATTTATTTAACTTTTTGACTTTTGAATCGCTCTTACTTAAAAATGGGAAGGGATACAAAATTTTTTTTTGGTGGTACAAAATTATTGCAATATTTTGGTATAGGTTTTATCGCTATTTGTGCTAGTCGGGGTCCAGACCCCGACTTTTGAATCGCTTGTATCCCAAAATGGGGGAGGGTACAAAATTTTCTTTTGGTGGTACAAAATGGTACAAAATTATAAGATATTGATGGTGTTACTTTTCTTGAAATTTGAGCAAGTCGGGGTCAGCCATAAACCTGTACCCCGACTTTTGAATCGCTCTTACTTAAAAATGGGAAGGGGTACAAAAATTTTTTTTGGTGGTACAAAATGGTACAAAATTATTGCAATATTTTGGTATAGGTTTTATTGCTATTTGTGCAAGTCGGGGTCCAGACCCCGACTTTTGAATCGCTTGTATCCCGAAATGGGGGAGGGTACAAAATTTTCTTTTGGTGGTACAAAATGGTACAAAATTATAAGATATTGATGGTGTTACTTTTCTTGAAATTTGAGCAAGTCGGGGTCAGCCATAAACCTGTACCCCGACTTTTGAATCGCTCTTACCTAAAAATGGGAAGGGGTACAAAATTAGTTCTTGGTGGTACAAAATGGTACAAAATTAGTACAAAATTATGACATGGTTCATTTTCAAATTTGGAAAAGTCGGGGTACAAGTTTATGTTGCTCCGAACATGGCGGGCTGGCTTGATGACAGTCATTTCTTGCCTCATTTATTACGGATAGGACTTTGGTGGTACAACCTACTCGCTGGATGTGATCTATGCTAGTTGGGTTAAACAAGGATGGTGAATGAGCGAGTGATCTATGGATGTGAAACAAGGATGGTGAATTGAGGAGTAGGAGAGTGATCTATGATGATAAGGATGGTGAATGGAGAGGCAAGTAACAAGGCAGGCGAGTCACCAGTCAGCGAGTCCATTAATTAGAAGCCGCGATGCTTGCCAAATACGCTACACGCTCACTTACTCATTCCCTTGCACTATCTTTCTCTCATTCTGTCTCTCTTCCGCGGCATACCACCGTCTTCTGCCAAATTAACGAGCCACCGCACATAACACTAGAGAAGGCCTACCTTCGGTCATGACACACCACACTGCAGATAGGTGCTGTGCTAATTTGGCAACGATGCGCCGCGGTAGCTAAGCAAACGCCCCACTACTGTGCTCTGTGTACCTGACAATTTATCTAAAGACAATCAGCACAACCACGAAATAATTCGGCAGGATAATCTTGAGAGAATGAACAATAATTATAACGCAACAGTAGAGAGGTTAAGGCTGTGCACAGGGTTTTTGGTCATAATTTTTTTTCGAAGTTTATTGTATTGGATATTATTAAGGTATTGAAATGATGACTATTGCCAAGAGAAATTATTTTTTTCATCAAATATTTTATGGAGTATGGGAGTTCAAAGTTGAAATTTTTCATTTTTTGGGGGCAATTGATCTCCCCTACAAGTTATTTTAAAATTTTGATAATTTTTTTAAAATAAAAGACACACTGAGGAACAAAATGACATATTTTTCATTCCGATTAAATAATTAGTTTTCTCAAAATAAATTTTTTATAACATGCGAAAAATTTCACTTCCCCAAGGTGTCTTTCAGTTATAAAAAAATTATAAAATGTTTAAAATAACTCGTGAGTTCAATGGCCCCCAAAAACCAAAAAATTTCAACTTTAAACTCCCATATTCCATAAAATATTTGATGAAAAAAATAATTTCTCATGGCAATAGCTTTTCAATACCTTAATAATATCCAATACAATAAACTTCGAAAAAAAATTATGACCAAAAACCCTGCGCACAGCCTTAACGGATACCGTTCAGACGATACGGTTTCTAATAGTTTTTTTGTCATATCGGTTTAGCGGCGTATTGTAAGAATTTATATGTGAATTTATTCACACGATACGGTTGTTGACAATACATTGACACATTCTTATGCATGACTTCAATAGACCAATAATGGATAAAGAAAAGTTTGCTTACTTGTGAACTTTATTTTGACACAAATATGGTTTTCTATTAATGATTTGTAAATGTACATAATTTCTCCCGGTTTCCTACGGCAAACCCCTCTTGTCGTGACCATAGTGTGAACGGGGTCTTAGATGTGTTGAAAGAATCAGTATATAACCCCGAAAGGAGAAAACCTGGAGGAGAGAAGCCAGCTCTCCAACTGCATGCAAGCCACTTTCAAAAGGAAAAGAAGTAGTGGAAAGAAGCTGTGCAAACTGTGCACTAGCTCTATGAATTTGTGAAAAAAAATATTTTGAATGGTTTTTATGAATGATTTTGAGATTGTACGCCATCTCTCACGGATTTACTCTACGGAAACCCCCGTTTCGTGACCGTATTGTCTGAACTACTTGTGTGTAAATGAGCAGAGAAAACGTGCAGTATCACTGAACTTTCAGCCGTATTTAGGTGTATTCAACAGTTTTTAGGTCGGCGACTGTTTGAGAAATAAAAATACTACATTTTTTAATGCCATGGAAAAGTTTTGATGACATTAATTAGTTTGTGAAAACTTCAACTGTGTGTTAATATTTAAAAAAAAATAAAACTTTCTTTCAACAGTTTGGTAGTAAGAACAACCCGAAAATGATGTCAATGACTATGTCGAAAATATCATTAGTAGATCAATCATTATGAGCCACGTTAGTGCTCTTCGTTTACTTGAGTATATATTTTACTAGCACAGAAACAGATAAATCCCCTTGGGTTTGTCTATGGACGCCGCAGAATCAAAGAATGAAGGTGATGAAATCAATTAATCGAATTTGAAGGAGCTCTGATTAGATAAGATTAAGGTACGTTAATGAGTATGTAAGGTAAGGAGTTGATAAAATATTAGTCAACTTGAATAAATAAGGGAAAATGACAATAGTAGACTGAACGACAGGCATTTATCCAATTTCAAGATATCTGTACCTGGAGAAGGGCAACGCACAGATAATATCTTGTCAGTGGCAATAAGAATTGCGAATGAATAACATTAAAGAGTTGAGGAGTTGTACAGAATACTAGGAAACGACAAAACAAGACATCTTTCGCTTGTAACATTTCCAAATCATTCAAATATAAACATCTTATCTCATAGCCATTGAAAAGTGCACATTTTTTCAACAAATTTGAATAAGTGATCTCAATCTGCCATCTCCGGAAAGACCAAAAATTTATAAAACGATATATTGACAACGGTTATGCAGATGTTTTATTCGAGGTTATGGGTTGAGTTGAGTATTGAATAGGGGGCGAGATAGAGGTTCGCAAAGAATGTACGTTGGGTATCAGCGTTGAGAAGATGAGCTTCCCAAAAATACCTCGGATCTTGCCACCAGCATTCCCAAGAGGCCATCTGCACGACTACATGCGCCAGAATTCAATTCTATGAGCCGAATTTCTGTCTTATGTTCTCCACAAACCTGGTTGTTGGCAAAAGATACAATAACAAGGAGAGATTTATCTGGCAATTTGCTTAAATTATATTAATGGGTAAAGGGCAGAGCCTCCACTATTTATAAGACGAAATTTATCATTTAATTTTACCGCTATTTATGTGAAAACTGATCCATTCATGATTAAAACAGTTTGCCATAAGAGCTAGATATCCTGTACAAATATAAAACCCACAATCCCTCAAAACCCTCATCAAATATAAAACCCATATAGTGTTATTTAAAAGTCAATTCTAGTTATTATTGTTATTTTGAACTTCTATTGGAAAAGATGGATATTATTTATTACCTGCTATTTTAAAATAATTTAGTGAGATCCAACTCAAATAGGAACCTATAGGTACTTGCAGGAACTTTATAGGGCTTGGTGACAGGTGACAGGTCACGTTACGCAGGATTCTGTGCCTAACAAAACGTCACGACACTAAGCAAGCGTTTTTATTTGCGCCGAAACTGTTGAAGAACCTCCCAATTTCGCCACATGACAATTCCATTGTAGCCGTAATCGATGAGTTACATTCATAGGGTCAACATTCATAACAATTTCATGATAACACATCTTATACTATGATGATAACCATTTAACGTCTCGGTGGAAAGTAAATCAGTGATGGGGAAAACCTAATGATTAAATTAAAATTTAAACAAAATTAAATTAAATATTATACAATACGACGATAAAAATATAAAATGAAACTATAGATAAGACAAAAAACTCTCACCCACTCTCGCACTGGTTTCTACAAACCTGAAAAATAGAACAAAATTAATATTAGTTGAAGGTTAGATTATAAATAACTCTTGTTTTCATATTTTGAACTAAGTGGCATTCAGACAAAGAATTATTATCAATACAACAGAATAGAGCCCAAAACAAAGCTTTTTGATCACGGTTTGGGTCTACGGTCTATTGAATCAATAGCGCTATTACATAAAACTATTTATTCAATAGCTTTTACAAAAACATGAGACATCGATCCGAGTATAATAGTGGAATGCAAAAGGAATTTTTCAACTATCATATAGTACTAGCTGGCCCGACGCGCGTTGCTGCGTTCTCATAAAAATTCTCCTTGATTTTATTATTCGCCACCTCCCGCTGAGATTACATTTCAAATTAGGAAAGAAGTCAGTCCTAGGGCACTTCCAGCTGATCATAGAAGCTTCGTTGTTTTCTTAATCACCACCTCTGAATGATGGAACATTTCAAATTTAAACCTTCTTTTTTAAACCTCTTACAACTATAAGGATAGAAGCTAGGTTTTTGATTTTATTATTCGCCACTTCCCGCTGAAGCTGCATTTCAAATTTCTAGCTGCATTGTTTAACAGATGTCATCAACCTGGCATAATTACATTTCATCATACCCAGTCGTTTGTTTCCTACATATTGCAAGGCTCCGACTGCACGGTAGCCTACATGCAAAGTATTTTGCTGTTCAGACAGCGTAAATAACGCCGCTAAGGGGCCTGCCATATGATTAAAAAATGTTGACTTCTATCAGCTGTTCCTTTCAGCTGTTTGGCCGAAAAGTTCAGTAGGTTTGGTCTATAAAATGGATTAATTAATAATAATTATTAGCTCCCCTATTAAAATTTATGGTCAGAAATCATCCCCAATATTCACACAACATATTCCCAAAGTTTCATGCCGATCTGTCAAGTAGTTTTGATATCTATAGGGAACATACATACATACATACAGACAGAAATTCATTTTTATATATATAGATATAGATGGAACTACTGTATATGCAAATCCAACATGATAATAATTCTGAAATTATTATGTTTAAAAAGAAGATTCCTTTTAATACACACAATAAGCGATCTTTCATTGCGGGTAACGATGTTCTAGATTTTTTCTAGGTCTTATCTCACCTTTTGAGATAAATAAATTAACTTTTCATGTGAAATTTAACGACATGCAGTCAATAAATAAATTGATAAGAAAAAACCAAGTTTATTCCATACTCGAGTCTTCTGTTGACAAAAATGACTTTTTGCAGGCTGATCCGTCTCAATCTGTGTGCGGTTATACAAACATATGAGTTTCCTGTATGAGTTTCGAATTGAACGAGGTGCAGTGTAGTAACAACAGCTAAAAACAAGAGTTGTAATTCATAAGTAGCCTTAGCTCCACATGTCACTGATAATCAAGTGCCAATAAAGTACAAAATGATCCCTTCTGTCAGCTGTCAACGTTGCACTTAATCGTGGTTATTGCACATTTTGCTATCGGATATCCCACTCAATCACTGCTGAACCGTTATCAGATTGGATTAAAATATCGACCAGACATAAAAAATACAATCAAATTTGTCATTCCGACAAACGAACAGCGTAATTACTGGTCGGATTTCATTTCGCAATCATTGATATTCATAACAGCAAACCAGCAGAGAAGCACACACGTACTGCCGCTAGCCTTCCATTTTGCCCCTTCACGTTATTGTGCGTCAGCCCGCAACACACAAAGTCAAACTATACTTGTGGTGTTAAGCCTAGCAACACAAACACACCAAAATACACACATGCACATTACTACACACACTCAAAGTCAAAAGTGACTAATTAAAAGTCGAACATTTGGAACAGTGCTGCCAATAATTGAAAACAACTATTTTCGTGTATTTCATTCCACCACACTACTACGGATCGACAGCCAACAACGTAATGGCCGAAAACGAATTAAACGCTCATCTGTTATTTTAATTAAACCCGCCGCTGCAAAAGCCAGCCAGCTACCGAAATTCTCCTGTCAAACAGTAAGCTTCACCTATATTGCTTCACCTCTCAGACCGTCAATAAGATCGAACATATTACAATAACTGGAATCGTAGAAAATTAAAAAAAAACATGGAATAGCTAAAATTGTGGCATCGTCTCATGTTAAGAGAACTACTACAAAGGTATGATAATCCATAATAATTGAATTAGAATCAGGCATGAGGTGAGGGGGGGATATTTGTCAATATGTAAATATACACGTGATCGTAAAGTCGCGCAACCCAAAATGATAACAGTTTTAGAAAACTGAAATATTTTTGTTTCTTTAATTTCAATTATGATACAAGTTATAATTACAACTTACTTACAAGCTCATAATTAGTGCCAGTGGCGGCGGCTTCATGAGAGCACAATAGCACGTGAACCCCCTACAAAATTGCTACAATAACTATAATTTCAATTAATACTAGAATGGGCAAAACAGAACTAAGATTACTCATCTATTTATACGATAAGAAGGCACACCAACTGCGATTTAGTTTTGAATTAAGCGCCAACGCGCCTGAGAGCAATATGACTCGATCATAGCACACTTCAAAGCAGCTCCAAGCGTTCAGCATTTGTTTAAATGATAGCCGGACGAGTCCAGTTGCTTCCCCAGGGAGGGTGTACGCCTATTTACATTAGCTAAATGGGGAGCTGCCTTCGAGTGTGCTCCAATGCTGCCTTGTTGCGTTGTGGCAGATTGGTGACCAGTTGCCCTACCTGTCATCTGCCCGACCCTACCAGTTGACGGACCAAAGAAAACTTTACGATTTAACCTACCCTGACAATGTTATGAAATGTACGCTTTACTTCTTTCATAAAATTTAGTTTTTGTAGTTTGTTTTGGCTGGGCAACTGACAGGTAGGGCAGTTGGTAGCCCGCCGTTGCAGCACTCTGGCTGTTGTCAGTTGTCACGCATTGTTCGGCTTCGATTTTGAGGTTAATGAAGTGATTGTTTTTAAAAAGAAGAATGGAAGGTTTAAATGATTTAAGAAAGTATACATTGAGTGACTTGAAGGAAATTTCGTTTGCCAGTTTATCATTGGAGGATAAAATATTGATTAAAGAAAGTGGTAGGCCAATGCCGCGAGTTGAAATACATCAGACCTCTACATCTAAAACTAGGACTTACAATAGAGATTTTAAAGAACAATTATATGAAAAAACGTCTTGGCTTTGTGGTTGTGAAAAAACAAACAAACTTTATTGTTTCACATGTTTGTTGTTTGCTCGTGAAAAAGGTGATCTGGCATGGGTTAAAAATGGATTTTATGAGGATGGATTTCATCTACAAAAACTGCACTACAGAAACTCATTAAAACTAGGGTGAGTGGTTTACAAGATCACTATAAGCTTGTGCACCTATATACCTATCATAAATTATTCAATAGAAGTACATCTTGTAGGTAGAGAACACTTTTTAATCTTCCCAGTAATATTATATATTGGAATTTCCATTCAAAATGAATGTGCTGCATCTACAAGGTAAAACACAAAAAAAGCGTACTTGAAAGATGGGATTTTACAAATTATAATAAATCTGGGTGCATATAGATTTTGAAATGTGAACCCCCAATGCGTGTTTGCACGAGCCGCCACTGATTAGTGCTGCAAATTTCCACCATAATTTCCATGCATCAATGCATTTTCTTACATTGCAAGCAACCTTTTTCAATGTAGCAGTAGTGATAATTTGATATGCAGTCTTCAATGTTTTTTCTGAGTTAATCAAGTGTATGCGGGTTGTTTGTGTACACATAATCTTTCAAATAGCCCCACAAATGAAAATCAGGACGACTCAGACAAATCTGGTGAACGAGGAGGAGGTGACAAACCACAAGAAATTATTGAATGATACGCTGTTCTTGCGTAAAAGACGTTGCTACTCAAAATGAACAAACCCTGCTGTCTGACTCACTCTCACCGGGTAGCATGATCTAGCAGTGCTGCCACGTAAAGTACAAATAAACAAAAAATTCCCATATTGAAATCATACTTTACAAATTTACCTTTCATTCCTACACTGCTTCAAACATTGGGTTGCGCGACTCTACGATCACTCTGTACAATACATTCAGATTACAAACAGTACCTCGTTGTAATTCCACAAAGTGACTCATCATTTTACTCTACAACTAATTCATAATTTTAAATTGTAATTCGTGGATTGTCAATTTAACAAAAGTTGAAGTAAAGGTAAATAGGTAGACTTTAATGAGGTAGGCTAATACTTTATATCGGTATAGTTGTCAGGTTACTGGAGCCACAAAAATTTATTACAGAGGTTCAGAATGAAACCTGGTGAAGTGAAGAGAAACAGAAATACTAGTGACTTGTTAATTACACTCTCATCAAAGACTATTCGTGGACCATAAGTAGACACGCTTCCTATGTGAAGTACTGAGGCATATACAATATAATATTTTTTATATTGTAAAATTAGAAAATATCGGCTTAATACAAAGATCTAGCAGGAGTTGATTACAAAAAAAAAAAAAAAAAAAAAAAAAAAACAGCCTACATCTTGCTCCAGTATAATTATTGTAGCGAATATGAAATTGGAGTGAATAGAGAGAAAGAAGGCACAGTGGTTCTTGGCGTTATCTGCTATGTAAATGTTTACTTTTAAGCAATTAATTACTCTGCTTTTGACACTTTTATGGTGTTTACTTGGATCATTGTAAAATGTTATAGTTGTTTGATTAGACATTAATGGAGTCTTATCAAATATTGTGGAAAGTTCCAGTTTCTTTCTTTATTTATTTAGAAGATAATAGAAAAATGCAGAGATATCTCAATTATGGAAAATCATATAAATAGAGGCAGACTCTTGTAAATTAGTTCAGTTGTCTTTGAAATTCGTCGTGATAAACAAGTGTGACATTTAAGTAGTTCAGTTATTGTTCCACGTTGATAAGTGGCAGTAGTGACAGTTCCCGTTAATACAGACAGTGAAATCCCGTTGGCGCTATTACAAACAATGCAATGAACTTTCGTTGTCTGTAGTGATAATCCTCTTGACAGTTCTATAGTGATAATTCTTTTATCTATTACTGTATTATGGACTTGTGCTATGTAAGTAATTGTTCTTCCTCAACGTTTCTTTTTGAATATTATTGGACAGTTTATTGTACAGTTATTGTTTAATATTAGATCGGCCTTTTGACATTTAGTGATTGATTTGTGTACAGTTCATTAGAAACTCATTATCAGTTGAACAATATCGTGTTATCTGTTTTTAATTGCTTATTTTTCTGTAAGAAATTACTGAACAGTGTGAGTTGAAGATTATTTGTGTTAACAAAGTGAATGTGATAAATTTAAGTGTTGCCAGCGTTATTTTAGACATAGAACCCGTAACATTATTGTATTTCAGAAACCCCAGATTTTGATTTTATACTACGAGGTGAATGTCTACTTCTAAAATCTATTGCAATGAAAAATTATTTTTTCTCTCTAAAAGCCTCGTTATTATGGATGAATAAATTTCGAATCCGGCAAAATCGAACAAGAATAAATACGTTCCCTGGTTCGTTCAAGAGTGAAACATTCTTCTTTGGATACAGAAGATGAGAACATGGAAGTTTCAGAGGAACAGTGAACGAAGAAACTGTTTGACGTTGATTATTGAGACGTAAGTTTGGAAGAGAGAATGGAGGAATGAGATAGAGAATGGGAGAGCACGATGCAGAAGTTACTCACATGCAGTGAACTCACATGCTGGATGACTTCAACTGAATTGGTGGGAGGGGAAAGCAAAGTGAGGGGGAGAAGAATGATGTTGATGATGATGATTGGGAGTAGGAGTAGGAGGATAACGAGTAGGAGGATAACGACGAGGAGGAGGTGGAGGAGAAAGAGGAGAAGGAGGAGGTGGAGGAGGAAGAGGAGAAGGAGGTGGAGGAGGTAGAGGAGAAGGAGGTGGAGGAGGAAGAGGAGAAGGAGGAGGTGGAGGAGGAAGAGGATGTGGACGAGGAAAAAAGTGAGTAGAGAAAGAGGATTAATAAAAAGAGAGGATGAGGAAGACGAAAAAAGACGAGGACAGAAAGGGAAAGAGGAGGAGAAAGGAAAAAGTAGAAAAGAGAACATGACTAAGAAGGAAAACAGAAAGGGCAAAACAATCAGGAGAGGAAGGAAAGAACATTGTAAAATACATTAACAAGAAAAAAGCATGTGGAGTGAAGAGGACATCAGGAGGAGAAGGAACAGGGAAAGCAGGAGAGGTATGAGGAAGAGAAGGAGGGGTAGGCTAAGAGAAAGAGAAGGGGAGGACGAGAAGGAGGAGGAATAGAAGAAACAAAAAAGAGGCAAGTAAGAAGAACAGGATGAGGTTGGGAAGTGAGAAGGATAAAAATAAAAGAAAAGAAAAGAAGAGGAGTTAAAATAAGAAGAAAAGAAGGGTAAGGTTGAGGATGAGGAGGGAGGGGGGGGGGGAAATGAAAAGGCAGAAGAAGAAAATAGGTAGAATAAGGAGAAAGTGAAGATTAGGAGGTAGAAGTAAGAAAGGATTATAAAGAAAAGGAGGCAGAAGAGAAATTAAAAAAAATATAGAGGAAAAAAAAACATAAAAATGAGGAGGAGGGGCGAGCGTGAGGAGGAGGAAAAATGAAGGAGAGAAGACGAAAATCATCCTGAGAAGGAAAAAGTGGCGATGAGAAGGATTATAAAGAAGAAGAGAAGGAGAAGTTGAGTTTGAAAGGGAACGTTGCAGTTCAATATCGAAGGAAGCAGCTTCAATATATAGTAGATAGATTAGGGCGCTAGGCTAGGGTAGATCCCGACATGAGCATCAGCGAGCAGCAATAACAAACAACACGGCAGGAGGCAGTGCAAAGTCACGCATGGTCGGTCAGCTCAAAAGAATGCATTTGTTTATTCGCCCCACTGTCTTCTTTTTCGCGCCACACAAAATCAATCCTCCCTGCCTCCTTCACCTTCCCACCATCCCTTCGGTTTGAAGCTCTCCTTTTACTCTCTGTATTTATACCCTTCGCTACGCTATCATCCATGGTAATAATTGCCCTGCTCACAAGCGAGCTTGTAGCCTATTCGTTATATCGTCATTCATTGAAACATTCTCAATTTCATATATCTTCAAAAGCAATCGATCATATAGCAAAGAAACCTTCGGTTTATGACCTTACATATTGACCTTACATAACATATTGTACACATTCTAAAAATACATTTAAATTCTATTCTATGTATATATTTTTTTTTCTTTTTATTTTTTTTAGGATGAAGCCCACATAGGGTTACCATATCGAAAATTGAAAAGTCCTGACAAAAATCCGATCTCCACAGAAAAGTCCTGACACTACAAATATTTAATAGCTGTGTAATACAAAGCATAAAATACATCAAATACATAAAATATTAAGTACTGTAGCTTAATAACTAGCTTTTCTATGTGGCAATACTGCGACACACTCTTTGTACACTGCGCCTGCGTACTTGAAAATCTTTTGTATTTCATTCAATATAAAAAATCCTGACAATTCATTTAAAAAGACCGCAGTCCTGACGAGAGCCTCGAAATCCTGACATGTCAGGACAAATACTGACGTATGGTAACCCTAAGCCCACATAGGTCTGAGACCTGTGCGTGGGTAATGAGTTGGATGATGGTGATTGATAAGTTGGACCTACAGTTTTAGGTGGGTTCCGAACCACCGGGAAGTGATTCTTCTGCAGAGAACCGTGTCTTTTTGCTGTCCAATCTAATCGGTCACCGTTACAAACAGGACCTACGAGAATGCAGCTTATCTCTATCTGATTGAACAGATACCTGCTACGGCTCGCCGCTATCACTTCCCATATGAGGTGTGTTTGCTTTCGTTTTGATTGTACGTATGACAAAATGACAATTGCATTCAGAAAAGAGAATGACTACATTAAGGCTACTTAATGTGAACTGTGAACGGCCTCTTGTTACTAAATGAGGTATATTTAATATTTTAATTTTATTATTTAGATTTATTTTTATTTCATGTCGCATGAATTAATTAGAATTAAAAGAGAATGGCTACATTAAGGCTACTTAATGTGAACTGTGAACGGCCTCTTGTTACTAAATGAGGTATATTTATTATTATGATTTTATTATTTAGATTTATTTTCATTTCTTGTCGAATGACATAATTACTGTAACAGCCTGAACAGATTCAACACAGTATTGAAGAGCCCCACATAAAAATAACTATGGATCGCAAAAATTAAAAAAAAAAAAGAAGAATATGTTGACAAAAATCTCTTTTAAGAATAATAATAATACTCTTATAAGAATAATAATAATCACTATTTCATTCAATAGGTATTCAATATTGAATTCTGGATTTTATTACATCCTCAAAGGTTTGTTTATATTTTATTTATTCTAGCACACGGACGATTGCTACTTTTTCTTTGATATGTTTTGTTTTCTATTACTGGTGAAACCTTAGTTGACAAATAATAATCGTGTTACACCGCCGCCGCATCAGAGCAACCAATTATTTTTATAGTAATTTATTTATTGTGATTTTTTTCTTACTTGTTTTTGTTTAATTTCTTTTTCTTTACATACATTACACTAATATTAAATTTCCACCGTAACCTTCATTTTCCCTATTCTTCTTTTTCCTAATTTCTTCTTTTTTGTAATTTGTATTATATAATTGATTTCCATTTTGTAATGTATTGTAGCGAATATGAAATTGGAGTGAATAGAGAGAAAGAAGGCACAGTGGTTCTTGGCGTTATCTGCTATGTAAATTTTTACTTTTAAGCAATTAATTACTCTGCTTTTGACACTTTTATGGTGTTTACTTGGTAATTTGTAGAATGTTCTGGTTGTTTGATTAGACATTAATGGAATCTTTTCGAATAAGGTAGAAAGTGCTAGTTTCTTTATTTATTTATTTAGAAGATAATAGAAAAATCCAGAGATATCTCAATTATGGAAAATCATATAAATAGAGGCAGACTCTTGTAAATTAGTTCAGTTGTCTTTGAAATTCGTCGTGATAAACAAGTGTGACATTTAAGTAGTTCAGTTATTGTTCTACGTTGATAAGTGGCAGTAGTAACAGTTCCCGTTAATACAGACAGTGAAATCCCGTTGGCGATTTACAAACCATGCAATGTGAACTTTCGTTGTCTGTAGTGATAATTTGTAGTGATAATGTTCTATAGTGATAATTCTTTTACCTATTACTGTATTACAGACTAGTGCTACGTAAGTTAATTGTTCTTCCTCGATGATTCTTTTTGAATATTATTGGACAGTTTACTGTACAGTTATTATTTAATATTAGATCGGCCTTTTTGACATTTAGTGATTGATTCTGTGATGTAAGAAATTACTGAACAGTGTGAGTTGTAGATTATTTGTGTTAATAAAGTGCAAGTGATAAATTCAAGTGTTGCCAGCATTATTTTAGACATAGAACCCGTAACATTATATTATGTTGGCACCTGCTGAAAAACCCACAAGGTTTAGCGGGACCTTTATTTGGAACTTGTAAATAAATAATTGATTGATTTGTTGAATTTGAAAAATAAATTTCATTATCCAGTTTTCTAAACCCATTATGTTTTGAGCTCTAATCTTGTGTTGTGGCATTTATTAATTTGTATTTATTCATTCATTTAACTAACATACAGTCAATGTGAATACAACAGGCTATTGCCTACAACTGCTTTTCACAAAATTTCAAAGTAGGATCAAAATCTTAGGTTAGGTCGCAGTTTAACTTGAACTTTCACCTAGAAGCACAATAATTATTCACAAGCACAAGTCTTTTGCAGATGAAGAATATTAATTTTTTTTATTTCAAACAAAGCATTGTCACAGTCCGAAAAAAGATGATATAATTAGGAATCTTGACTTTTTATTATCAATTAATACAGTTGTCATAGTCTGCAATAGCTTAAATCTTCAGTATGATTTATCTGCAGCGTTGAAAAGAATTTCGAAATTTGTCATCTTGCTTATATACAATATTGTCACAAAGCAAACAAAACACATTACAACCACTAGGCACAGAATGATCATGTTATTGCAATAACTTGGCCGAATTAAATCCGATCCCAAGAACGATTTCCCCGGTTGTGATGACGTCATAATGTGCAAACTGCGGGGGTGACAGCAGCACATCGCTTTTGACATAAAGACGGATGACAAGCGGGTCGTATGACGTCACAGGGGTCACAGGCCTCCGACCGCAAACTGTTTGTGTCACAGATTCAAGGGCTGGCTGTTGTGGTCTTGCTCTTGACCGAGTTGCTGCGACATTGTTGTGTTTGTGAGGGTATTGCCGGTGGGGGGGGGGGGGACAATTCAAGGCACATACAACGACCATGAAATTATAATTGGGATCGGTTCCCCACACGGGACGACCAATATATTCACGACGACAGAGTTTCAAGATTGTTCGCTAATAGATCATAATAATACATAGTGGGCGCCTAAGCACAAGTTCAGACTATCATAACAAACAAAAAGGATAAATCATTCCAATAAAAAATAATTTCAGTGTTCATCCAATTTAAAAATTTAGTGGTAGATCTTTAATTGATAGAGTAAGAGTGCGTCTGAACTATGAACCAATTTTGTACTAAACTAATATTAAAACAATTTCCTAGCAATTTCAAATTAAAATATAACACACTTTCTTTGTAGTGACGAAGGTGATATTGTGGGACGTGTCCATAATGAATAATAAGACGAAATTGTCACAATCACATTTATTAAAAATATTGAGAAACTAGTTCCGGTTGTTATACCACTATCAATCTCAAACAACCGAAACTAGTTTCTCAATATTTTTAATTCATGTGGTTGTGACAATTTCGTCTTTTTATTCATTATAACATTCATTCCGTGTTTCGGAGGACACGTTAAGCTGTCGGTCCCGGCTGCCTAAAAACAGTCGTTAAGTCAAGTCAGAGGCCCTGAACTTATTCAGGTGCGACCTGATAACTCTGACACCAGATCTGAGCCAGCCAGGTCACACGATATTATTATTATTATTATTATTATTATAACAAAATTATTGGAGAAAATATTCAAGAAATATTTTTTCTTTACTTCATTTTTCCATCAGCTTCTTTCTTTTTCCAAGTAATCATCAATCAAATCAAAAGTTCTTTTTTTTGAAGTGGCAAAAAGGGACAGTTCTATTCTGAGAAATCTTTCAATCTTCACTTCACATACTGGTATCATCATCATCATCTTCTTCTTCTTCTTTCCTGAATTAGTGATTTTCAATCAAGTTTTTATAAACTTGTAGAAAATTATGTAGTTTTCTAGATTCTTGGGTCGAATTTCAACAAACTATCTTGTCTTGTGGTCAACCATAAATTATTCTTGACTCAAATTGATAACTATAGAACCTACTATTTACAGCTAGCTAAACAAGGGTAAAATGGATTCAGATTCAGATGACTTTATTTGTGTAAATTTACAAAGAAAAAAAAAGTATTATTAATTTTAGCAACTCTCAGATCCCATAGTTCAAGTGATGTACAATGAACGGTTGAATAGTTGGAAAAGAGAAAAAATTATAAATACAACAAATATAAATAAATTTAAGGTACTGTACAGCAGAGATTACTGATGTGATTGTTTAAAAAAAGAAGATAAATAGAGCTTGGATATGAGAAATGAATTACACAAAGAGGCAAAGTCTTGGCCATTGAGGCCATTCTTACACTCAACCTTCTAGAGAGGAAAATGGATAGAGAGGAATAAAAAAAGAGGAAGAAGTTGAATGAGAGTAAAAAAAGATGAGAACGATAAAAGTGGGGAAATGACAAAAATGTAAAACTTTTGATAGAAAAGGAAAACAAATTGTACAAATTTTCTCGAAAAACTGAAACGAGAAAACTTTACAGCAATCTTTATTTGGTAAAATGAATGTCTGTAAAATTATTCTTAAACATATATTCGTAATGTAGCCTACTAGTACTATACTTCTAGATTACTTTAATTGAGAAATTCTTAGGTCTACAAAAGGAACAAAGTTTCAAAAAATTGTTGTAGCTGGACACATGTACATTAACCCACACAACATGCTTGACGGTTATCACTTAGGTCACACTGTCCAATGTCCAGTCCCTTGGGGATCTATTCGGGTGTTGGCCCAATGATCACCCAGATAAGCTACTGCAGTACTGAATTGGCGGTTGGCTTACGCACAGGGGGGGGGGGGGGGGCATAGCATGATAATGATGCGCCATCCATCTATCCACTAGTCGTTGAGCCACTATGTCACTATGTGACTGCAGCTTCATTCTCCATGTTGTTGCCACAGATATATTTGAGGTATATATTCCAGGAGTTGTTGGCCGATATAACGGTTATTAACGACGTTTAATAATAGCGCCAAACTGTGTTGTAAATCATTGCGTAACGCGGCGTGCATCGTTATTGAGATGAGCGCCCAACAAACTACGCTTTTGACAGTAAAGACCTCCCCCCCTCCACCACAACAATCACCATGGCATACACATTGACAATGCAGTATACGCGCCATCTGAATGAGAGGCCAAGCTGGTATCAAAGCTTGATAAAATCATCATCCAATCTAGCTTGTAAGTGATGTGCTAAATTTTGCTGGGAAAACAAAAGGACTTTGTATGGAGATTGTGAGGTTTTACAAAGTAAAATCTCAACTTGTAATGATCACATTGTAAATGTATTATCCCATACAAGTAAAAAGACCATTATTATTCCTGCGGTGACGGGTTCGATTCCCGTTGATCAGCCTGACATATTTTGTTACATCAATCACTACAGGACTCATGCACAAGTCTCCGTCTCATGTATGAAAACAAAGAATAGCAAATTGGAAGCTACCATGTAAAATCAGGGTTTTGATTCAATAACATTCCATTCCATAGATTTTGAGCGTGTTTTTTGGCGATTAAGTTATTCTAATTTTTATTTTTAGAACTGAATTCTATGCAAGTTATGTTGCGGAAAATGATCGATTGTAGTATAATTAATGGAGTTGACACAGTACTATTTTTTTAAATAGTTCAAGGATTTTACTTTCGTATATTGAGCTATTGTATATTAATATTTTCCATTATTTTGCATGTAACTTATATGAAAATTGTGAGGTTCTACAAAGTAAAATATCAACTTGTAATAATCACCATACAAACTACGAATTATTCATGTTTCATAAATAAGAAAAAATAAATAAACATCAAATTTGAATAAACATGTTTTGTGGCTAATATTGCGAAATTTATTGAAAATCTCAAAAATGATTACAGCCTAAATACAAACACTACACATTTTTGAATACGGGAATTGATAGGGATATCTTGCTAGTTTTGGCAATTTTTATGAAGCTGTTCCGGACCTATGTACGTTTATGTGAACTTTTTCCTTCATTTCGATGAAAGTAATGAGCTGGTGCAGTATGACAGATTCCTCCTGCAACACCATGTGTAACAATTAACATAAACTTAGTTGCCCATCCACCCCTGCTTGTAAATTATCAAATAAATAAATTACTTTATTTCTATCAAATTATTGGAATAACAAAGTTTAGTTCCTAGGACTCGGACTTGAGAAACACTATACTGAGATCACTTTGAAATTGTATCTAGTTGACTGATGTGGAGAACTTGGTAGTTTCTTGAAAGGTGTGGCTAACCCTAGTCGCGGGGTAGGTTAAGCGAAGGGCGGGGCTGTTTTAATCGAGATAATTCGTTGAAGAACTCGGGTAAGCCACAAACTCGTGAAAACTTTCCATTCTGGAGAAAGTAACTAACTTTTCTATCCTTTCTCTACGCCCAGTCTGGTGGAGTTGTATTATTTCGTTCTTAGTAGAACTAACATTCCTGCCGAAATGTTTCAAGAAACCTATACCCTTGCCTAAGCGCTGCTTGTGGGGTGAGCCACCACACTTACACTATCTAAATCTTCTATTATTTTAAGCCCTTGCTACGTCCCGATTCCCTAATACAGTAATAATTATTAATTCCTACACTGAAAATAAAGTTGCTCCTTCACAAAGAATATCCTTGTTGATTGTAATAAGTGGGTACTCCTAACATTATGTACTATTTTCCAATCAACTAATTTATAATCTATATAATAAGAGAGAGTAGGTGTGTGTGTCACATAAAAGGGCACCGATTTGGAATACTAAATTTGGCACATAGCTTCCTCTAAACTCGATTTACTGCACCTCGAAGCCCGTTTTTTTATTTTCCTTCAAGAGTTTTCAAAACTAATGAAATTAATGTTAAAAGCTTCAAAATTTCAAAAAATTATTATTGTTTTATAATCATAGATCATATTAGGGTAGTCTATTATTATAATAACTATTATTGTCTTTCTTAGTTTCAAGAGAGCATTTAGTAGCCCATTTTTCTATTGGGCCTGAGAGCGTACTACATAGGGCACAAGGGCAGCTGCTCATCATGTTTGAGAACTTGAGTTCGAATCTCTGCTCGGGAAAAAGTTCTTGCACACAGAAGCCAACACTTCTAAATTAGTTTTGTATTTTCAAAATCAATTTGGTTGAAATTATCTAATTTGTATTATTTTTCTTCAGTTTGTTCTGAATTCCGTTTTGTAAGAGAAATTATTATTTCCATTCCAATCAGCATAATAAATAAATACGTAGCTTTTTAAAACAATAATAAATATTCGTAATTCAACTAAATCCAATGTTAAATAATAAGACAAAATTGTCACAAGAACATTTATTAAAAATATTGAGATACTAGTTTCGGTTGTTATACCATTATCAATTTCAAACAAACTAAAACTAAAGTACAGAGTAGCTTAATATATTACGGTTTAGTTTTATAAACTAAAACATGGAATGATACAATTGGCTAAGCGAGAAAGAGGCTGACCTTCATTGAAGGTTGTGATTGGCTGATCCCTGGTGGGAAGAGCAACAAGCAAAAATAAGAGTCAAATCAAGAACCAAAAACCGTGAACATCTAGAAAGCAACAAAGAAGAACAATACACAATTGGCTAGAATTGAATCAATTTGAAATTTAAAAAATTGAAAGCTCACTGAAATGCAGTCAAGGTCAACCGAGAGAGACACGAAAGTATCGTTTTTAAAAAGTAGGCCAGAATTATGATGAAACCAAGTTGTATAGAATTGGTTGAAATAAATTTGATCATTTAAGCTAGTATTGAAATCGAATTTTACCAACCTAGTTATCTCCAAAGCTTCTAAAATGTCCTTTGCCAATCAAATGCAGAAATTCAACATTTTCTTCAGCCTTGAACTTGTGCCCATTATTAATGAGATGCTCTGCAAAATTTGAATCTTCTTTTTGGGTTTTCCAATCCCTAATATGTTCATTTAAAAGCTCTACCGGTCTGACTCACATAACAAGCATTACAATCACTCAATTATTCAATTTATTATTCTAATTCAATTTATAAACCCCACTGTTTGAGATTGAAAATGGTATAACAAGCGAAACTAGTATCTCAATATGTTTAATAAATGTGGCTGTGACAATTTCGTCTTATTATTAATTATGGATACCTTCCACAATATCACCTTCGCCACTACAAAGAAAATCCAATATTGTTTGGGCTTGAACGGGGATTTTTGGGAATTATTTTTGCTTTGTAATATTATTAAAAATGTATCAATAAAAATCATCAAATTAAGTTACATGAATCTAAACTTACTTGGATTGAAAAATAATAAAATTGAAGAATGAAATGAATCAAAAATTATGTTCAACTCAATTCAATTCTGTGACTACTACCATCGATTATCTACCAGAAAAGAAAAACTCCAATCTGGATTCCCAGGCAAGGTAAAATGCAAGTAGCAAATAAAAGCAATGTTTTCTGGTTTCTTCACATTTCAGATGCAATGCTCAGTCAGTAGGGGCGCTTGTCTAGGAAAGGCTTGTCTATCTGACTGCTGTTCCTCGAAGTCTCGAGTTCAAATCTCATTCACACTTGGATGTTTTCACCTTGTCATCATTCACTGATTTACCTATGCTCAAGTTTCAAGACTCATGTGGGTATCATCAGGTAAAAAAGTAAAATTTTCTTCGAAAGGCCTATGTGTGTTTGCATTAAAAATATTGATCTTTATTGTTTTTATTTCAATATAATTTCTGAAAATATATAATTCCTACATTCTGACGCTTCCGTCAGCGTTGTGAGTATGGGGAACCATGGAATATTTTATTTATAAGTTTAATTTTGACGGACTTTATCAAGTCAAATCATGAAAATTGATAGCGCACAAATCCTTAAAATACCAAAAATTATTTAAAATATGACAACATAGGAAAGTAAATCCATTTGAATAGGCAAATTCCACAGAGCATAGATAAACTGCAAAATAGAATTTTATGTCCTAATTCTATGCTCTGTGGCAATTCTTATTCAAAATGTAAAAAACCGAACACTTCTTTGCATTTCACATTACTCAGTTTTTTCGAACTTCCGCAGAACACTACCTTATCATACAGACGTACAATAGACTTTTCCTACAGCTATCCAACAAAGCGGCTATTTGCCTATTTATGCACTCATTATAGTACGAAAAACAGATGATTCCTGCACTATTTTACTTTTTGATATTACTTTGTTGCACTCGAGGTGCGACAACTGTAGGGAAAATTTAATGCATAACTCGTGCTGAAAGTACATTTGCTGCACTCGAGAAACTATTCCGCACTCGCCTTCAGCTCGTGTGTAATGCATTTCTCTCGAGCAGCAAAGAGCTACTTTGCAAAGTAGTTTCACAAATAACAATTATTACTGGAATACTCTTGTGTGAAATTACACAAATTCATTGAAAATTAAATACGTTTTCAAATCCCACCAATTGAGAACTCAAGTCCACAAATAATGTGGAATGATCTACATTGAGTTTCGAATGAGACTCCTACTCATTATTATACAGTTGGGTAAATTCATAGTAGAGGACTGTCTATAATCGCGACGCAGACAGCATTTCACATTTCAATTAAGACCAGCTCAATCATGATCATCAAAAGGCAATTAGATTTGTGGCAGGTTGAGCTTTATCGAATGTCTGTCATTTGCCAATCGCCGTGTAGATGACGATTACCTGATTGATTGGATAGTAGCCTATTGCTGATTGCCAACATTAGTCTAGTCTCAACTGACTATCGCACTGATCATCCCAGCTACTACTCAAGCTCCACTATAAACATCAACAGAACCAAATGATTAATTAATAAATAAAAAAAAAACATATAATTTTCACGTAGTGTAATGAGTCTTGATCTCAATTATTCCTCATAAGAAAATAAGAAAAATGTCATTTAGTTATGGATCATATCAACCAATTCTCGAGAGGTCTAGTGTCTAGAGAGTTACACTTAATACAAGGCTGTGCGCAGGGTTTTTGGTCATAATTTGTTTTCGAAGTCTATTGTATTGGATATTATTAAGTTATTGAAATGCTAACTATTGCCATGAGAAATTATTTTTTTCATCAAATATTTTATGGAGTATGGGAGTTCAAAGTTGAATTTTTTCGGTTTTTGGGGGCAATTGAACTCACCTACAAGTTATTTTAAACATTTGATAATTTTTTTATAACTGAAAGACAACTTGGGGAAAAGAATGACACATTTTTTATTTCAATTCAACAATTGGTTTTTTCAAAATAAGTTTTTGAAAAACTAAAATCTTTTGCATGTTTTGAAAAATTTATTTTGAGAAAACTAATTGTTTGATTGGAATGAAAAATATGTCATTTTATTCCTCAATGTGTCTTTCATTTAAAAAAAAATTATCAAAAGTTTAAAATAACTTGTAGGCGAGTTCAATTGCCCCCCAAAACAGAAAAATTTCAACTTTGAACTCCCATATAATAATAATTATTATTCTTAAAATAATAAATTATAAATTTAAAAAAATA
Organism: Conomelus anceps; assembly: GCA_948455865.1. Taxonomy (NCBI): domain Eukaryota; kingdom Metazoa; phylum Arthropoda; class Insecta; order Hemiptera; family Delphacidae; genus Conomelus; species Conomelus anceps. Next base: position 74,434,274 of record OX418218.1, read on the forward strand.
TAAAATTATAAATAATAAATTATTATAATAATAAATAATTTCTCATGGCAATAGTCAACATTTCAATACCTTAATAATATCCAATACAGTGAACTTTGAAAAAAAAAATATGACCAAAAACCATGCGCACAGCCAATAGCATGCACTCTAATTTCAGATAAAGATACATACAATTCGTTTCTGTTTATTTCCAACGTCTCATCGTTAAGGCATGTGGTAGGAACGCAAACTAATTTTTGAAAGTGCCATGTGTCTAGCAAACTGACATTTTCAACCAATAGCGTTGGGCCATAAAAATGAGTGACTGCAATTTAAATTGAAATGAATCGAACATTTTCAGTTACTACATTCTAGTAACTTCTGTATATTCTTGAGAAGATACTGTAAATATTGTTTTTTTCATCATAAAAAGAGGCAGAGGCGGCTCCAGTAGGTGGGCCTGACAATGTTTGGTTTCTCGAGCACCAGAAGTTAAATACTGTATTACGTAAGTGACAGTTAATATAAGGGGCTTAGCAGAAAACATATTCTAGTCACCTCCATTCATTAGATAAATTGATAAAAACCTGTACCACGGCTAAAATTTGATCGAATTTTTAGTAAACGTAATGGATAAACAAAGTAAATTCACACCCAATTTTTAGATAAATTAAAGATTTACTTTTTTTTCACATTTGTTAATTATCGCTGACACATTAGGTATCTTTGAATGAACAAGAAGAATTTGAAGTGTATGTACAGAGCATAATATACTATTGTTTGAATTGGTTCTGGTGGAAATGATGAGAATACAGAACAGGCAATATGAAAAGAATAAACTTTTCACTTGACTAGTATTACACTAGACGTAAACACTAATCTGGTAACAACAGCAAAAACGTCATTGCCTATGTCGGCCTACACCTAAAATAAGAACCAGACCTTTATTTAAAAGGGCATTATATTAATTTAAATTAGAGTTCTCAGAACTCTGTTGAGATAGAGGCCATCGAAGCATACTAGTGAAATTTAACATTTATCCTGCATACCAAAACATACTACTTTATATCTTGATAATAATGCATAACTTGGTAATTGAGCTTTCTATAAAATTTAAATTGGCTATGCTTACAAATATTTTGACCCAAGTAAGAATTCAGTAGTGTTCTAAGTGAGAACTCAGAGGTAGTGTCGGACAAATAGCTTGTTGTTTTATTGTGAAAATGTTTTGTTTTGTATTATATCAGTAACTAAATATCACTTTATTTGTAGTGGCGAAGGTGTTATTGTGGAAGGTATCCATAATGAATAATAAGACGAAATTGTCACAACCACATTTATTAAAAATATTGAGAAACTAGTTTCGGTTGTTAAATTTTAAATTGATTCAATTCTAGCCTGATTGTGTATTGCTCTTCTTTTTTGCTTTCTACATGTTCTCAGTTTTTAGTGATTGATTTGACTCGTATTATTGCTCTTTTTTGTTGCTTTCTACATGTTCTCAGTTTTTAGTGATTGATTTGACTCGTATTTTTGCTTGTTACTCCTCCCACCAGGGGGCGTGACTTGTCAGCCAATCACAACCTTCAATGAAGGCCAGCCTCTTTCTCGCTTAGCCAATAGTATCATTCCATGTTTAGTATATATTAAGATACTCTGTACTTTAGCTTTAGTTTGATTGAGATTGATAATGTTATAACAACCGAAAATAGTTTCTCAATATTTTTAATGTGATTGTGGCAATTTCGTCTTATTATTCATAACGAAATATCAATATTTTTTCATCACGTAAGTAAAATTGAGGAGACCTCACCCTATCAGACCTGAAAAGGAGAGTTATAAGAGCATAATCTCAAGTAAAATAAACAACAATTGAATCTAGTTATTGTAATTTCGAATTTTAGATTTGATTTTTCCTTGAATTGATAGAAGAACACTCATTGAAATAATACTCAGGAATGACAAAATGGCGGATATATGATGTAGAAGACAGTGAACTCTTGAGGCGGGCAACTTTGAAAATTGCAATTTGTGTTTTGTAGATGTTGAATGACGGAGTCCGTTGCCTTGATGTAGACGTAGAGAGCTACCCTCCATGTTCGCTGCAGCCATTCCCACCTACTATAAAATTTCTTACTCGGCAGACTAACTTTTATTAATGCTGTGCGATTCAGTTGTGCCGGTAACCAACCGTCGTCGCTTCAGCTCTCTATCCCACCCGTTGCCATCTAACTTTGCAACTTAGTTGAACGTTCGTTAATGAAGTTGAATCGCTTTGACAAAGCTGGATGGAACCGAACCTTTCTACTCTCTAGTGCCACGTCTTTGCATTTTCTTCCCATCCGTCTCAAATTTTTCCACACAATTTCAATAATTTTCAAACTCTGCGGCTCTCAAATATTCAACTCGGATAGATTTCGCAAATTAGTTTCGAGTTGGACTCGGCAAAAGTCATTTTCTTTGAAATACTCATTTACGTTTAAACGCAACGGTTTATTAGTATCCAACCCTTTTGCAATACGAATACAAGGATATTTACTTGAACAACTCATCCAATGTTTCAGGTTTCAAAGAAGCGATATTATAGCAATCTTGCTTTCTATGACTGTGTGGGGATAATAACTTCTTAATCTTGTAAATGATACTTCTCGCTTGAATTATTCATTTTCGTGAATTCGAAATTTGTTTGGTTTTATCTAGATTTGCTCTTTCGAATGATCTACTTTTGAATGTATATCATAGCAGTAACTCTTGATGAAGCCTCTTTCATCGTTTGTTTCAATGTGACTGTAACAACGTTTTAATGATATGACTGTATAAAAAAGTGGAAGAAGAAAGGGAAGAAGGATGAGAATGAGAAAGAAATAGAGAAGGAGGAGAAATATTAGCAGGGCGAGATAAAGAAGAAACCTATACGATAACAATATAGCACAGGATGATCATGTACTCGCAGGCTTACAAATATCTCGCAATATCTATAAATAGAAGTAAATTCTCAACCAATGGAAACTTATTGACTTTCTTTGTAGTTTGTTTGAGATTGATGATGGTATAACAACCGAAACTAGTATCTCACGGTTTTCAATAAATGTGGTTGTGAAAATTTGAAGTCTTATTATTTGAAGACTTTCATTGTAGTTCGTTTGAGATTGATGATGGTGTAACAACCGAAACTAGTATCTCACGGTTTTCAATAAATGTGGTTGTGAAAATTTGAAGACTCATTATTCATTAAACTTATTGACCGTACAAATATAGTACTGCAAGACTGCAACAACATTTTCACATTTGCCAGTTATTTAAACTTGTCTATTAGTCTAGTCTCTTCTTAGTCTTGCCTTTTATTATGTCTATGAAAGATTTGCCTAAAGTACAGTAGATTAGTATTGGTGACAAAGTACATGAGTAGAATTTCACACGGCACATATTACAATGTTCTACTTTAATCTTATAACTAGCTCTCACAATGTAGGAATCTTTCATGCCAGCTTATACTTTTTTAGCATATTAGACAAAAATTCATGGGTTTCACAACATTTTTAACGTCGCTTCTGCAACAATTCTGCAATGAAATTGAAGTTTATTGATTCTGTATTATTGAAACTAGAGGTGGTAAATACATATAAATTAAGAAATGGCTACAAAAAATCTGCCACGACTCCTGAAAACCCAATAAATAAACAAAATTAGATTAAATTATGATGTTGAAGATCCATCTTGTTTCCACTATTATGAAATATAAACTTAAAAAACATTTTTAAGTGGAAATTAACTCAAGTTATGGCGTAACGGCCGTTTCACTCTCTTGTCTAGAGCATCATCAGACGACCCACAATACACTGATTTAAGGCATAAAAATCAGTGCTGCCTTAAAGCAGTGTTTTGTAGGTCGTCTGACGATGCTCTAGAATCTAGACAACAGAGTGAAACGGCCGTCACGCCATAACGTGAGTTAATTTCCACATAAAAGTGTTTTTAAGTTTATATTGTATTTTGATAAATTCCTACTAGAGTGTAGATATCAACATTATTATTATAATCTATAATATCAACATCATTATGAGACATATGCTTTACAGTTGATTAGGTCTATCGACCGCATTCAAACTTGTGCCGCGGCTTAGTAAAGGATAAGAGAGCTTACTATTTGAAGCGCGAGTGGGGTGGTTAAGTAAACAGCCGCGTGTAGATTGAGAGGCAAGTTTAACTAATACAGTTCAAACAGCCGTCAAAGGGGTGGGAAGGAAGAAGTGGTGGGTTTGGTTCGATTTCATAAATATGGAATTAACGCCTTGTTGATTTTCAAGACTGGCATGGAGGGGTAATAATGGTGATGATGAGGTTGAGGAGGATGGGGGTCGCGTTGAAAATTATCGTTAAGGAGAGTGAGAGGGCGCGCATGAACAAGTTGATTTGAATAGGAAGAGGAGAAGCAAAAGGAGAAGAAAGTGGAGAAGGAGGAAGAGAAGACGAAGAAGAAGGGAAAGAAGGAAGAGAAGAAAGAAAGAGAAGGAAAAGAAGAAGAAAAAATAAGAAAAGGATGAGAAAAAACAGAGGAGGTGGAATATTAGTAGTAGCAGCAACAAGAAATGTAGGAATAGATGAAGGAAGGGAAGGAGGAGAATAAGAACAAAATAGAGTAGGAAGGGAAATATTAGAAGAAAACGGAGACAAAGGAGGTGCAGGAGGGAGTAGAAAAAGCTGAAGACAATTATTAGAAGGAGAAAGAAAAAGACAAAGATGACGATGATTTGTTGATGAGAAAGAAGCATGAGGAGGAAAAGAAGGAAAGAAGGAAACAGAGGAGGTGGAATATTAGTAGTACTAGCAGCAACAGGAAATGGAGGAATAGATGAAGGAGGAGAAGGAGGAGAATAAGAAGAAAATAGAGTAGGAAGGGAAATATTAGAAGAAAACGGAGACAAAAGAGGTGTAGGAGGAAATGGAAAATAGAAAAAAACTAAAGACAATAATTATTAGAAGGAGAAAGTAAAAGACAAAGATGAAGATGATAAGATTATGAGAAAGAAGCATAAGGAGAAAAAGAAGAAATAGAAAAAAAATGATTAAGATGTAGGAAAAGCTGAAGCAGTTGATTGAGGATCAGGATAAGAAAGATGAAAACAAGGAGAAGGATAAGGAGAAAAAGCGTCAGAGGAAGAAATAGAAGAAAAAAGCAGAAAAGGAGAAAAATAAGAAGAAAAAAGGAAGGGGAAGGAGAAATTGTAGAAGAATAGAAAAAGTAGAGTAGAGAAAAGTTGAGTACGAAAAGAGGGAAAAAGAAGCAGGAGAAGAAGAGTGTTAGCCGATTGTTTACCAAATATTGAGAAACGCTTAAGAAAGGTTAACGTCTCAGCTATAATACATTGTTTCCAAAAGTGTTAGTTGTAATATTGTTCATTACCCTTTGGTGGTGGGGGGGGGGGGGGAGGGTTAGGAGGGGGAAGTGGACTGTTCAGTTTAAAGTGTCAGGCAGACACTGTACTGTGTTCTTGTTATATTATAAACAATAGAGCATAGGCGTTGTCGCAGCATGAATAAACGCGCAAACTTACTTTACACCTGCTGGCTGCTAGAACACAAAGTTGCCGAAATTATTACTAAAGTAGCTTCACCCCCCCCCCCCCCCCCCCCTACACCTAGCACCCACACCAAAAACAACTCTTGTTCCGGATAATACCATTCAGTCTGTTTCATTTCGCACAACATACTGATGACGATAGTGATGATAATGATGATGGTGATGATGATGATGATGATGATGATGATAAGTGCAATGATAATGATCTAGCGGGGCCAAACTTAGTCGAAGGTTTAATTACCGGACGGAAAGCAAAAGGTGAGCGCGCACCCGTGTCTAATTAATTTCAAACTCGTCAAGAAAAGTGGAGATTATGCAGATTTTAATGGCTTTAATGGACCGGGGCCCCACTCGCTTATTGCTACCATCTCGGCCTACTTTACTACTGCAGAACAGAATAACAAAACTTCCAGCCCTCTACAAATCAAAACTTTGCTATATTATTGTTCTACCTTATTCTGCCAACTAGCACACCATCTTGAAAGCCATCACAGCTTTGCATCTCATCTGCTCTATTATCACTAACCCGATCTTTAGATCATCTAAATATTAGGTATGCTATTAGGTATGCTATCTTAGTATGGGGTAATTCATCAAAACAAAATCTTGATAGGATGTTTAAGATCCAAAAAAGCGGTTAGGTGTATAGAAAGAGTAAATAGATTAGATTCATGTAGGCCGTAGTTCAAGAGACTTGGTCTCCTAACTGTACCTTGCTAATATGTGTATGAAGCTACTTTATATGTAAAAACGAATGATATTAACCAAAATCTTGACGTACATGATTATAATACAAGAAGCCGAGGAGATTATCACTTGGTGAGTCACAATAGTAGCTTATTCAAACAAAAACCTAGTTATATTGGTAGGAAATTCTACAACAAGCTACCGCAGTTTTTAAAGAGTCTTGAAAATATAGAAATATTTGAAAAACAATTGAAAAAATATTTAGTTGATAAAGCTTTTTATAGTTCGCATATTTTCCGCAAGTAAGTGGTCGAATAGTAGTTGTAGAAGACAGAGGTCACCCAATATTATTTAACATTAATTTTATTATTACATAAAATTAATTAATTAAAACACAGAAGCTTTCGAGAAAGTGACCACCGGAAAAGATGACAGCTTTTGAAAGTGTGACTCTCTTCCCCTTTGAGGAAGTATTCACGAGAAACATGTTTTTATATAGAAAATTGATTGGTAGGTTTTAAAATACACATCACGATTGTTTGGCTCATTGAACCGGAACTGGACATGGTGAAAAAGCTCATTGATCTAGTCCTATCGATAACACCAACAGGCAAGGTGAGAAAAGCTCACTAATACTAACTGGACAAGGTGAGAAAAGCTCGCTGATCTAGCGCTATCGATAACACTAAGCGTGAACCAAGGCAACAGAACAGCATAGCAGCTTGACAGAGCAGTTACTCATCCACCAAGATAAATGATATCCAAACGAATATGACACTGAGTGCAAATTAAAGAACGCTGCTCTACGGTAAAACGAAAAAATCAGTGACGAATGTATGTTGCAGTTGGACCAATGTTTTAAGATGGCCAATATGTAAAAAAATAAGAGATAATCATTAAAAGAGAGAACTATGACGACGATGGAAGAAAAAGAGAAGAAGCAGGCAGAATAAACAAGAGGAGAAGAACCATGAAAAGATTATAAATGAGAGCGCAAAAAACAAGACGAAGAAGATAATGATGATGATCATCATGAGAAAAAAGTAGAAAGAATTAAAAGGAAAAGAAGTAGAAAGAATTGAATGGAGAAGAAGAAAGAAGACGAATAAAAACAAATAAGAAAAGAAAAAATGATAGAATGAGAAAAAGATGAATATGAAGAAAGAAACACGAGAAAAAGAACTGTTAGAAGTAGAGAAAGAAACAGAGCGAAGAGTTAAAAGGAAAAGAAGAAAAAGAACAAGAAAGAATTGAATGGAAAAGAAGAAGAAAGAAGACGAATGAGAAAAAGACTTATTATTTCTAACAAATAAGAAAATAAAAAAAAGATAGAATGAGAAAAAGATGAATATGAAGAAAGAAACATGAGAAAAAGAACTGCTAGAAGTAGAGAAAGAAACAGAGCGAAGGAGAAGAAAAGACAAGAAGTAGAGAAGTAGAATTCGTAAAAGAAGAAGAAAGAAAAAGAGAAGAAACAAAAGAAGCAAGGGAAGAAGAACGGAGAAGAATCAAGAGATGAAGAGAAAGAAAAATTCGTAATAAAGAAATGTAGGAAGAAAAAGAAAATACTTAATAAAGAAAAGTAGGAAGAAAAAGAAAATAGGCAGAGGAGGAATAAAGAGAGAAAGAATAAAAAGAATTAGCAAAGGAAGAAGATGTTATGGAAAAATAATAAAAAGATGAAGAAACTTTGGTGGAATATTTATGCAGCTGGCGAGAGCGTTGCCAAGTCATTAACCGAAAAGATACAAGGACGAACATGGAGCGGACAAGCATGTTCAGTCACTTTGTTCAGTCACGGCATGCAGTTCAACTGACAAATGTGACAAATAGCAAAATAATACGCGCGCATCCATCACGACACCAAGCACCACCTCGTCTACTGCATCAATTGGCCGCGCTGCGCTGCACTGAGCTGAACTGCTATGCAGTCAACAGTCACCAGAGAGAGACACCGAATGCCAATGAGCGAAAAACTTGGAACACTGAATAAGTATAGACCAGTGAGTGTTATTGCACTGCTGCTGTAGTATAAATTATTATTATCGGTTGTCAATGAGTTACAGAATATCATCTACAACTACAACCATCCCCTTCCCAACCACCCGCGCATTCGCAAAGTGTGACCTCAACACCGCCTCTGAACCGGACTTGACGAGTCAAGAATGAGAGCAGAATTTATTTTTGACAAACAATTCAAATTCATATTGACAACTGCTCTATTTTCAGTCGCATAAAATTAAACAGGATCTGAATTTTATGAATATAGTTTTTGAAAGGCTACAAAATGAATGTGTTTTGACGTTTCCTGAAGCTTTATAATAGAAATATCTCTCAATCTTCTATGAGATCTCATCAGTATTGAAAGCAGAGACCAAAAACTAAATTAATCAAAACAATAATCAAAGCAATAAATTTGTTGACTAAAATTTGCCGTATGCCGTATTATTGTTAACTTAGTATTCAATGGTATTCAAACTATAACCGGAAATTCATTCTTGTATTTCAATAGTTGTGTCTAGGCATTGAGGCTTTTCCTAGCCTTATGAGTCAATGCAAAAATATCTATTATTAAATATTATCAATTTTATTATAAATATTATTTAAAATATCAAATGCAATTGAAAAATGAAAACTTTTGTTGAATACCTCAAAAGTGGATCTGGTTTGAGAATATTTAAATTTGAAAATTTGCAAAATAGATCAATAGTTGAAAATTCCAGCCATTTACAGTTTTCCCTTACAAAACTAGAAAATAGATTCTCAATCAAGTGGAAAAAAAGTCTATTTCCTCATCAGTGATTGCTTTAATGCACATTTGATAATTAATTGATTCTTAACGCATGAATCAATTGCGTGGATTTCAATTACAATAATTGACACTAGCTAGCTTTTCCAGGAAATTAATGAAATGCAACTTATGAGTACGGAAATATTATGATCAAAACACCATACAAGCCTCTATTCCTCCCTTCCACACACAGGATTCAGCCTACATTGAGCAGCCAAAGTGAGTCCAAAGTGAAATGTATGATACACAGCCACATAATGTATGAGCCACATTACATCATCAAACACCACTTCCATGGTTAAATTCATGGGAGATCTCACAGAACAGTTTAATATTGACACAGGCGTAAGACTGGTTTATCACCATTATTGTTCAATTGTGCATTGGAGAAGGTAGTCAGAGAATGGAGAAAGGCAATTAACACCAGAGGTCTACACCTTGGAACAAAAGACAAGAGAATTGTAATACATTGCTTAGCATTTGCTGATGACATGGCATTAATTAAAGATACGATAGAACATGGACGAGAACAAATAACAGAACTCCAAAAGCATGCAGCCAAGGTCGGATTAAGGATCTCATTTGAGAAAACACAGTACATGATGAACATCAAGGACTCCCTACAATATCTTAGGATAAACACAAGTAAAATCGCTAAAACCGACAGCTTTAAACACCTTGGAGAATGGATAACACAAAACAATAATGAAAAAATAGCACTAGAAAATAGATTACTCAAAATAGAAAGAGCATACCATATGACAAAAAACATCTACAATAAAAGATCTCTTTCCTGGAACACCAAACTAAGACACTACCAAACAGTAGTTAGACCACAAGTCCTGTATGCGGAGGAAACACTTAAGCTACATGAAGTGTAGGACATAGAGAAAATAGGAATAATCGAGAGAAGAGTTTTAAGGAAAATATTAGGTTCAAAAATTAATGCACAATCAGAATAATGTAAATAATATTCTGATTATAAATATTAATAAAAAAAGACCCAAAATAGAAAAAATCAGACGTAATTAAGAAAAGAAGATTGCAGTTCTATGGACACATATACAGAATATATGTGACATATATAGAATGTATACATATACAGAACACCCGATTAACAAAACAGATCTTCGATCAACTTAACAATCACAAGAATAAGATAACATGTCTTAAAGAAATAGACAATGACCTACTAAACAATTCAATAGACACAGGATCTTAAAAAACAGAGTAATGTTCAGAAAAACAATACAGAGTTTAGAGTTTCAGAAGAAGAAAATAGGTATCAGCAGAAAAGAGAGAAAGTGGACTCAGGAAGACAAGGAACGTCACTCTATAAAAATGAAAGAAACATGAGCAAAGAAGCTGATTAAGCATGCTCTCTAAAAGAGCTATTTGGAAAAAAACTAGCTTCAGTTAGAAGCTATGGAGGAACATAAACAGACACATTTCAAAGGCAGATCGATGAGCTTTTGAGTTGTTTTGAAAAGACAGAATCGAAATTGTCTGAATTTGTACTTGATGACAAATAGAAGGAAGATACATGTATTGCTACTTCAGTATTCCAATTTATAAATGGAAAGCATACAGCTCCAAAACGACGGCGTCAAGTTGAGTGTTTGTCAAATGCTTGTGGAAAACGTGTGAAAATTGAAAAGTGCTTGTGTGTGATAATCACGGAATGATAATGATGACTGGAATGAGTTGTATTGAAGGCGAAATCAGACACACAAAAAGTGTTGCAAGTGCCTACGTTTAATGCCTACATTATGCTGTGACACTTGAAATGCGAAGAATGTCTAGTGAAACATTGCTGCTCCCTACACATTCGGATCAGATCGTTTTGCTTCGAATAAGAAAAGAGATGGGATTGGTGGAGAAGGAAAGAGGAAAGAGGGAAGGACGCGAAAGAGAAAGTGGGAAAGGGAAATTAAAATGGAAATTCCGGAGATGCAGGGAAATAGGAGTCAGGAGAGCATTTCCTAAATCTCCCGCAGTTTGTGCTAGTGTCAGGGCAAGGGCAAGCCCTTCTCTTCACTCCTGTATTACGCGTCAACCCAACCCTTCAACGCTCACTACATTATTTTGCTCTCTCTCTCTCTCTCTCTCTCTCTCTCTCTCTCTCTCCATCTCTCACTTACGCCTCTTCTCATTTCTGTCTCTTTTTTATTCTATTTCTTTGTCTCATTTATATCAATACTTTTAGGGTAGACAAACAGACAAACTACTGTTCTACTTATGATGTAATTCTGATCACTTTTTACTTATTTTCACCTGGTCACTCTTTCATTACACTATCATTATTTCTTAATTAGATAAATCAAATCTTGAAGGGTTAGGAGGGGTCTGAAAATGTCCTAGCTTTGTATGAATTCGAAGCGAGATCCATGCTTTGACTAATTATTGTTACGGGTTCTAAGTCTAAAATAACGCTGGCAACACTTAAATTTATCACTCGCACTTTATTTACACAAATAATCACAACACTCACTGATCAGTAATGTCTTACAGAAAAATAAGCAATTGAAAACAGATAAATCGATATTGTTCAACTAATGAAGAGATTTCAATAAACTGTACAAAAATCAAACATTAAAAGTTAAAAGGCCGATCTAATATTAATTAATAACTGTACAATAAACTGTCCAATAATATTCAAAAAGAAACGTCGAAAAAGAACACTTAACTTACGTAGCACTAGTCCGTAATACAATAAACACTATTCAGTGGTACGAATTAAATAAGAAAAAGAATTATCTCTATAGGCACAGAGAAAGAATTATCACTATATAGGCACAACATATAGAACTGATACAACTTAATTATCACGACGAATTTCAAACAAGACTGAACTAATTTACAAATGCGTTCACCTTAAATAGGTTTTTCAACAATCCAGCAATTTCCACATTTTTCTATCATCTTCTAAATAAATAAATCAAGGAAACACGAACTTTCCACAATATTCGATAAGACTCCATTAATCTCTAATCAAACAACTAGAACATTCTACAATGATCCAAGTGAACACCATAAAAGTGTCAAAAGCAGAGTAATTAATTAATTGCTTAAAAGTAAACATTTACATAGCAGATAATGCCAAGAACCACTGTGCCTTCTTTCTCTCTATTCACTCCAATTTCATATTCGCTAAATTATCATCAATCTCCAAAACAATGATTATGCATTATAAATCAAAGCTATAAATAACTATCTTTAAAACTCTGTATCATTCAGTTTCATCACAACTAATTTAATTTTGTAAAATGGGCGTCTTTAGTATCTCCGGATCTCTATGATGTTAATCATTGTTTCATTATTCAAAAATTACATTACATACATTTATAATATACAATTGAAATAATTTATTCGAATCTGTTAAACTTCTCTTCTTTTCCTTTTTTTAAAAATATGGTTCTATAATTATTCTCTTTTTTAACGAAGAGTTATGGGAAGGAAAGAGACAATGAGTGTGACAAGGTAGTAGTGAACGTGGAATGGTTACTTTTGGAATTAGATTACTTTATTCATGTAAATGTTAAATTTCTCGTGTATTTCATGAATGAGAGGGAAGAGGAAGGAAATAAAGAAAGTGGGGAAAGGAGGGATAAAAGACTGGAATTGGTAAAGCATACACAGACGCCAAGCAATAGAAGAATAATACTTGCCAGCAGGCCAGCAGGGAAAAGAAACAAGAGATAGACATTGCGTAACAGGAGAGCCTATGTATAACGAGGGGGGGGGGGTAGAAGTACTGGAATAAAGAGAGACGTGTAGGAAGGAGTGTGGAGTGTTTGATCCACTAGCATAGTTGGCCGTATCTCGGGGGACAGAAGCTTGACAAATCTCTTATCTTTTATTCAAATCATCCACCCCACGACACAATAGTCTGCTTGTTTTGCCTGTTTCTCAGCCGGCCCAATCTAAACGTTGTTGGCCATTGTGAATATGCCGCTTAACTTTAGTTTCTGCCTGTAGCGTCATCATTTTAAACGCTCAAATTATTTGTTGCAACCCTATTCTGATCACGCTTGCTCTGGCTCCATATTTTTCACTAGAAATCATACTCTGTACTGTTTCTTGGTATTTTCCATTATTTTAGTGTAGTTCGATGAAAACACCGATGCGAGCGACGAAATTAATTAGTGGAATTTAGAATTATTTACTAAAAATACATTCTGCTTGTAGGGAAGTGTATAGTATGGCATCAATAAACAGTGAGTTATATAAGTCAGGTCCGCCTTGTGGACGTGAAATACCGTCCGCTATGGCAATTTTATAACATTAACATAAAAGCTCTGGTTCCACTTGAATGTCGAATAAATCTTTCGCCTTTTACTAAAGATTTCCGTGGAGTGGAACAAATGATAACTTTGCGCAGTGGCGATATCGTAACCGATGAAGTTTTTTTTTTGATGAGCGCCATTGAACGGCGGTCAGTTCATTAGCGTTACCCAGAGCACAGTATAAGAGGCTAACAACTAACTGCACATCCAAATCTTCACATGACAGATAGTAATACTAATAAATTTCAAAAATAATTGAAATTGAAAAGAGACAAATATTTAACAATGAAATAAACAGTTTTGTTCTATGAGCTCGGTAAATTGCCTGAGCAATGACAATAATACAGAAAAATGTCTCGTTCAATTAACATTTTGGATGATACCTGTCATAATTTTTTTAAATCCTATTGAGAAATTCAATCTGAGAAAATAAATTTTAAGGAATAAGATTCTTGTTAGAGTATTACTTCTTTCTTCCCGTATTTTTTCAACTTGTGTTAGTGAAGTGGAAAGAATAAATATTCGAATTTGAAACTCATACTAAAGTGATGAACTGAAGTGACTGAAAATACAGGGGAATGCATGGGTATAGATAGGTCTAGGATATTCGAGTAATATAATAGCTGGATTAATTTTGCAGAGAATCAATGGTCGTTTGCTATTTTACCGATTTCGTACATAATATAAGGCTCAAATTAATTATTGTGCAGTTTCATGTAGTCTCTGAGTAAACAAGATTTAAACAAATTTTAAGAAACAAGTTTTCAATTCATTACAAACCCAGTTACCATTATCTATTCTTCAGTGAATCGTACCAATGAATACAGATAGTATCTGTATTCATTGATCGTACCACTTCATGGACTTACAAATCCAAAAGTTATTTCGGATATTAAAGTGATAAAAGTTATTTTTAATCACAATCAAGAAGTGAAAGTCATAAAATTCTACAATTTTTTGGTTTATAATATGATGTGAGCAATTAAGAAGGTAGGAGCTCGGAGATGACTAATAAGAGAACTTAATTTTTTTTTCTACTTATATACTTGCATTGACTGTTTTTTCACATTGACTAGTAATATAACACTGATAGTTGCGATTTGATATTTAAAGTGACGAAATGACAGTTACTTACTTGCAAATTAATGATGAATGCAATATACGTCAACATTTCTTGACAGTACCTGAAAAACAGAAATTAAAATGTCATTATATCTCAAAATTCCAATTATTTACAAGACAAAACTTCAATAATTATTCAAACAAATATTCTAGAAATAAGCTTAACTCTTGGACTCTTCTACAAAATCCGTCACTGAATTGATGAACAGCAATGACTATTATTTCTAAAGCAGAAATAATACACACGAATTACATTGACTGTTTTATGATTGAATCGATATTATACGCGATCATTTATTTCCCGAAAACGTGGGTTGAAATAGCTGGATTAATTTTGCAGAGAATGAATGGTTGTTTGCTATTCATCAAGCGGTAAGCCAACATCAAATAACTCAGCCTCCAAAGAACTGAACAGATTCGTGCAGCTCAACCAAGTAATAAATTATCGTCGGAATAATTTTTATTTCTTCAATGCCCATTCGATTTTGTTGAGTTGATAATAATGCTAGAAAATTATTATATAAATTATCTATACAAGAAAACCAGTAAGAAAATAATGGAAGGAACGTGACACCTGATCAGGCGAAGATACTATTCACTAAAAAATACAAATCAACTGTTCCACTCAAGTAACTTATACATTACTCAAGTAATTTATCTTTATTAATAAAAAACTTATACAACACTTTTACAACTGATAAGCCTTGAACTAATTTAGGAAGCCTTTAGGAAGTGATAGTCGAGTGCCGTAGCAGGTAACTGTTCAATCAGAGATAAGCTACGAAACTCCTTGACGCTCTTTGTAAGGGTGACCGATTGGACTGGCCAGCAAAAAAGACTGTTCTCTGCTGTAAAATCACTTCCCGGTGGTTCGGAACCCACCTAAAACTGTAGGTCCAACTCATTAATCACAATCATCCAATTCATTACCCCCGCACAGGTCTCAGACCTATGTGGGCTTCATCCTCCAGAAAAAAAATTCAATAAGAATAAAGTTATTTAAGCAGAGCAAAAGATCTCTTTTAACAATTTGTACCAAAATTTTTTTAATTCAAACGTTCAAACCAACATTCAACATTTGAATTCAAACAATTCTTGAATAATTGGTCTATGCCGCAACGTAGTTTTATCTTTGTTGCGACTGACGGCTACTATACTACTACTGTACTACGATCATTCACCTCATTACCCGAGCAGAAATTTCAGATTCATATGTGCATCATCAAAGAAAACAATAATTATTTTTTCATTTAGCAATGTAATATTGTTTCCTACATAGCTATAATACACGTATTATATAGTTCAACCGATCAAATTTAAAGTTTGATCTCGCTAAAAGTTAATCTGACAAAACATAATTCAAATCCAGCAACTTATTCTATGCACAATATCAATGGTCAGGCTTTCTAAGCAATGAAGTTTAATCCTGACAGAGAGAGAGAGAGAGAGAGAGAGAGAGAGAGAGAGAGAGAGAGAGAGGAGAGAGAGAGGAGAGAGAGAGAGGAGAGAGAGCCTGCTAAACAACACAGCAACTACTGAACAACAAATAGTCCTTCCCAAGAAGCACACAATTACTGAATTGAATATTGCCAGATCTGCGATGCCGCAGAGGGCTTTTGCAAGATCTATTTCATTCGGCAGGATAGTTGCAGCTGTGGGGGGGGGGGGCACGGGGTGGAAAAGGGGAAAGGGTCAATATCCCCGGGGGATTCCAGTAATCCCAAGCCACAATCCACTGCGCCGTTTGGTGCTGCACTTCTACAAATCTGCATACAGAGCCCGAATTTCAAAAAAGACGTTTTTCTGTCTTTTTATGACTCAGCCAGGGATTGCGACGTCAGATAGTGGTTCTTTGATTACCCGCAGTCAAGACCTTTCTGCGCGCCTTTTCTTTTATATTATGCAATTTACTTGCGGAATCTCGAAGCACTCTCTACGTTGAAATTCTCGTTAAACGGTCTCCCCTCTCAAGGCTAGTACGATCAAAATTTCCATAGAGATCGAGTACTATTACCGATACAACTTCCGACACTATAATGGTCGAGACACAACAAACTTCTATCTCTTTGCATAGACATGTTGAAATGGACCAATCAAAGAAGGGAAATTTAGTTCACAATAACAGTAAAATGAACTTTCTGGTACAATAGAACAGAATTTTTTGATAAATAAACCACCAGGTTTTATCAACAATGTGCCCCTGCTGAAATGCATAAATGTATTTATTTCGAAACAGCAAATAAGTCCTTGTGAAGTGAAACATCAATTCAATTATACTTTATTTCCACTTCAAAATAGAGATAAAAACAGTTACAACACTTGAAGTAATACAATTCAAAAACAAAAAATATTATCTGTAATGCATTTTATAGAACTAAAAACGCTTAAAACTGTGGCACCACTGGCATAAGATTAACTTGAATGATTCAACGAAATATTCGTTAATACCTTGCTATTAAGTAATGTATCAATGCTATTAAGTTATGTATGAATTAAGAAGTTTATTATATTCCTGGATCAACGATGATTGAAAATACCTTTAGAGACAGTTACAACTAGAGTGTGGGGAACTGAGAAAATATGTATGTATGTTGCCAACTCTCTGGTGCAACATCGTTTATCAATACGTAAAAATTCAGAACAAATACGTAAATATAGTGGTACAGTATTACCAGTAATTTATTTTTATATTTCAAAAATTTTAAATGAATTTCACCTCGCCCTGTATGCTTGTTGTCTCCCTTCAGTTTTCCTCTCTTACAGTGACGTCACGGCAGTGAACTGTGCTTGTTCTCGTTCTAACAAAGTGTCACATCTATAGAATAAGTTAGCAAATTTTACGCCTACACAACAGCTTGCGAAATGTTGTTTGGCAAGTTGAAATGTTATTTTAAGCTTTGTTACCCTTCTAACAAATTCTTGGAATCGTGTAATCCAGTTCAAACTGAAAAACAAAGACAAGAGCGAGATATTCAATGTGAGGAAGTGCGAAAAAGTGAATGTGAGATGCTAACAAAGAGTGACGAAAGACGAAAGCAGCCAAAAGAGCATGTTTCAAAGAAACATGTTTTGACAAACGCGTTCCATGTGCCAACAACCAAATGCCAATTCACTTACCGAAAAACTTTCGAACACAACAGCCAAAGGAGAATATTAACAAGACCCTATGATTTAGACGATAAGTTATGATAATAACAATAACAGGCACGCCCGAACTGTCAACAAACGGACTAGAACTATCCACTCAAAGGATAAAACTTGGATTAAGATTTATGTGACACTACTCAGAATGCAGACAACATATGCTTATTAGCTGAGCTTTAATGTCACCCTATAACATAGTGCTGACAGTTGACACAATCTTATTCGAAAGTTTCTCAGGTGTAAGCCGGTTCACATAATTGCATGCAGAACAGGTGGTCATGTGGTTGGCTTGGTGACTTCATTGTTCTGGAATTCTGAATATTATTACAAAGCAGAACTATATAATATTTATTATTAAAAATAGATTCCTACACTTACAAATTGTTTGCAGCTCTTTTCAACAACATTATTTAGTTAAATTGAAGAAACAATGATCTCCTTACATTGAAAAATAAAAGAGGAAAATCAAGTTCTGAATTACATTTTATGAAGATTCCAATCGAGATATTTCAATCGTTAGAATCAACCAATGTACAAATTTTCTTCACAAATTAGAAAAAATCATCCAATTTCAAATTATATATTTTTTACATTTAAGGATTAGGCTCTTGCCTGTAATTTGATTATAATTCAGTAAAAAAATTGAACTATTCAACTAGAAAGCTCTATTCAACTTTTTGAATTAATTTAATTGCAATATCTGGGTTTGAATTCTTATATGAAAATAATTTATTATTATGATACATTTTCAAGTGATATTGGCATGTACGAAAATCACTGACCTTATTATATATATTCAATTGCAATCTATATATACGTGTCTGATATTTATTAGGGAAAAATAATGGCATTCAAAAAAACTTCTCAAGTAATCGAAAAGAAAACCCGAGATTTTTTAAAAACAAAATCAACAGCATCACACAGAAAGAATTCGACAGTAAAGTAATGATGTCCTGTTGCTGCTGAAAATCTTTCCAGAACACAGTTGGGGAGTGGTAAGGATTCTTTCAGGGTCAAACAAGTCAGTAAAATGCATAATGTAGGTCTACTAGTAGAAGGCGGAGCAGAATGAAAAGGCCTTGGCAAAGAGGGGTGGGAGGGAACAGGCCAACTAAGCCGTGTAAAGACGTCGTTTCCAACGGGTTCAAATACTCACCCCCCCCCCCCCCCCCCAACAAACCCATCACCGTGGCCAAGGGGGTCGGCGACCAACATAGGCTGAACCCCTTAGGAAATGGGGTCTGTTGGTCTTTTGGGGGCAGGGGGCTGTGTCCATTAGCCCCATAACCCTAGGCGGTTTACTGACCCACGCCCGTTTTTTCTTCTAAAACCTTCAATGACATGCTCGCCTCCTTGAATCCCCCTGAGCAGGCCCTCATCTTCTTCAAACGAGTCCGCAACCTTGAATGCGTTCAAACCGTACAAGCACTCAGTATAAGAGTATAAAAGTTTGCAACAAAACAATGCGACAAATATCTAAATTAAATTACTTGGTTGAAAATTTCCGAAGTTTGAAAAGCTACCATGCAAGTTCAGCGGTATTGTAGGGGTGATTATTTAGTAGGCTACACAAAACTGTGTATCAAACAAGAATTATTTCAACTGAAAACTATTAGGGTTTGTATTTTGAATTTGATTTTTTCTATATATGCAAATGTAAAAAGACTACAAAATATAATAACAGCATTGTGAAATTCAAATCTGATGAACATAAATAGAGAGTTCGCGTTGAACCTCAATGCCACCCTCAACACTCTACGCACCTGCTTGCTCTAAAATCAAGATGCTATAGAGCAGGCAGATGCACAGAGTGGTGAGGTTATCATTATCGTTGTCTTCAGTGTAGTTTTTTGCTCTCTGATATTATTTTTAGCGATGATTTAGAGTAAAACTATGAAAAATAATACAGCCAGAGATTGAATGAATGAAGAGAAGAATTTATCGAACATTTATAATGGAATTAGCTCTCACAAATTTATTCTCGTGAGATGAATTTGCAATAAACAGAGAAGGCATCTTGAAATAGTTTTAAACCACTTACCAAAGGATTATTGAAAAAAAAAATTCACTTTAATATTAAAAATAAAATAAAAACCTACTGTTTATGATCAACAGTAAACATTCATATGCATAGTGCATACCATAAAGATTTGACACTAATTGAAAAATCTATTTTTTTATATAAGCAATAAGCACTAAAATTTTAGGTCAACCAAGTTCCCCATATAAAAATAGCATGGCTTAGACGTCGAGATGGAACTATACCTATAACTATATGTATGGCCTCCCCACAAACAAAAGCCATACGTTTTTTTTATTATTGTTGTTACTATAATCATTATTATTATTTGCATTATTATTATTATTATTTTATTATTATTATTATTATTATTGTTGTTGTTGTTGTTGTTGTTCTTGTTGTTATTATTATTATTATAATTTTTTTTATCGTAGCTATATTTGTGCTAATAAATGCTCATTGTCCCGCGCGGAGGGACAATAGATTCATACCGTAAACACGCTATTATTATCTAATGAACAGAGAGTACACAGCTCCAGTTAATTCGCTCAAAGTTACAGGAAGAAGGGCCCGATAAAAATGGTTAGACGATGAGGTGAGCAAAGTTTCTTGATTATTCATAAGAAAGACACAGAGACCGCTCAATTTCTCCCGAGTGAGCAAGAGGAAAGGAATAAGAATTATGCAGAAAGGCAAATGGGAGAGAGAAGGATGGAAAATTGGGAAGTACGAAGGCGCTTCAAGATCTTGAGAGAAAACCTGAGTGATGCTAACCATATTATTGATATAAAACTCGGGAAATTTAATAAAGGTCTACTCTCATTTCCCATTAAAACTTCAGAGCAGGAATGAACGAACACATTTTGCAACCAAACTTTTGATACCGACGAGAGTGATGTCATCTGAAAAGTCCATCACTGGTACTTCATTATCTAACTTCAGGAATAAGGCCGGGTGTCCACGGACGACTATCGCATGTGGTAAGTGGGTACCACTGACCGGGAATTCGAAGAATGCGTACCACAAATCGCACTCACTGGTGTCCACGATGTGGTATGTGGCGGCTGCTGCTGTGCTACTGCCGCCACCGCACCCACTCCTCAGTCTTTCGTAGACCGGCAACGTAACTAGTACTGCGTTTTAATAAGTCGCCTATCTATACTGTGTGCCTCCTGTAGTTACAATGGATGAGCAAGATGTATTAGCTGTAATCGGTTACATAATAACACGTCGGATTATCCGTAGACGGAAAAAGGTTCGCAGACGGTTTTGGGTACATCCCATTGTAAGTAATAGAGTATTGAGTGGCCAGTTTTACCGGTTACACAGTGAGCTGCAAGAAGACCCAGAAAAGTTTTTTCGTACTATCGTATGTCGGAGCGTTCATTTAAAGAATTGCTCATTTTGATTGAAGATGACATAACCAAAAAAACAACTAATATGAGATTGCCCATCCCACCGGAGGAGAGATTAAGCATCACCCTCAGGTGTATTTATGAGTACGGTGTGTTTATGAAATAATATAATAATATGATTCTTTTCGAATCTTTGAGAACCATTTTCAGAGGCGTCCATATTATGAAATAATATAATATGATTCTTTTCGAATCTTTGAGATCCATTTTCAGAGGCATCACAAACAAATTAATACGATCTCACAGGGATCTACAAACTGAACTGCTCTGATTGCAACAAATTCTACATAGGACAACAAGGCCGCACATTCAAACAACATTACAAGGAACACTTTCGAGCCTTAACATCAAAAGCTGAATCAAATTTCGCCGAGCATATAATTCAAACTGGACACACTTTAACTGACATCACTACCAACCTACACATTCTACATTTAAAATCTAAAGGACACGAACTCAACACCTTAGAACAATTTGAAATATACAATCACACCACACACAAAAAAAAACATCCTCAATAAATAACTAAATTTTAAATCACACAAACTTTTTGATCACATTCTGCAAAAACCACACCTCTTTTAACAAAAAAAAACTGACATCGATGATCAAGGAGGACGCCTCTGAAAATGGATCTCAAAGATTCGAAAAGAAAACGTCTGGCCTACAGAGTAAGTAATTTCGACTTATTCTTAATGAAAATTTGACTGCAAGTCGTTGAATTCACTTATAAAGTTAATAAAAATAACAACTAATATGAGATTGCCCATTGGTGTGTTTATGAAATAATATAATATGATGTGGTAAATGTTAATTATAGGAACCTTGCATACACATTCAAAAACAACTGTTTCAGTGTATCTTAAAGATTTTAAAATTAATATTACTTTAATAACAATTGAAAACAATATAAAAGTTAGATATGTCCAGCAAGAAATCGGAAACCTTAATATTAATATACATATTAAAAAATATTAATATACACGCACAAACACTGGGACAGAACGCAGAAAAAGTCGTCCAGACGACGAGCGAAACAGGCTGCGACTACCACAGAAGCTAGGGGACAGTGGTATGCACGGCGAGTCGGTACCACTAGCGCACCTCATAAAAAACCTACGACAAAACGCGTGGTCCGTGGACACCGATAGACGCGACTGCCATTGTTTCAAATGTACTGACTCGGAGCTGCGTTTCCGGACCGACAATTCCAAAAATTGTGGTAACTACGTCCTTCTGCGATAGTCGTCCGTGGACACCCGGCCTTAAGGTGGCTTGAACAACTGCTAAGAGACAGAAATGTCTTGAACCCTCAAATTGGAGTACGAAACGAATAAATTATGCGGGTAATTGGGTTATTGTCATAATTCATCTCGCTTTAATGGAGAGTGAAATAGAATTCATTTTTCTTATTATTGAAAGTTAGTTGAAATTTTATGACTGTCACTATTTATTTGAATACTGAATATGAGTTACACGATGTAAAGAATTCAGTTATATAACATAATAGTCGGCAGGATCGCTTCGCTCGACTTAACCGTCTAGCCAGGAGGCTGACTCCTGGACAACCGGGGGGACAAATTTACACAAAACTATTTAGGCTCGCATCCCTCGCCTGCCAGAGAACGGGGAAAAATTTGCAATTTCAATTTTTTTGGCCAGGCAAGAAAAGCGTCAAAATTTAGGCGTACTTTGTGAAGACATCTAAAAGCTTTTATTAGTATGCGTCTACGTCCATAGCTGAACATACTCGTATATTTATACCAAATTTAAACTTTTTGGTACTTGGCCGAGTAGTTCTCGAGAACTCTGAAGAAAATCTAGAAAAACGCCAATTTTTTGCGTTTTTGGGAAGTTCTTGAATAGGGTCTCGACTCTCCTACTGAATATAACTTTTTCGGCAGAGTGGCTTTTGAGAAATGGCGATGAATGTGTCATTCAGTGATGATATGTTGGCTTTTCTATAAAGACTAGAAAAAGCCAGGATCTGCTCTGAAGTTGATTGAGGAAGTAATGGATGCTAGTTATAACCTTTCTTTTTATTTAAAATCTCTAAACGCAATTATTATGGGTGTACATCATTACATCATTACCCTCGAACATTTTCTGTTTTTAAATCTGTTCAATATTCTTTTAGAGTCTGTTTTTTTACATTAACATCTAACCATAAAAGTCTTGATTTTTAATAAACAGAAAAATCCAAAATATTTTAAATCAAATTTTTCAACATAGCGTACTTTCAGCACCCCTAACATGAAAGGAGATAATTTTTCCGAAATATGATCATGAGAAATTTCAGCGTAAATTTCATTTTTTAATCGCAGTACAACAATAAAATTGGCAAAAATCCAATCTTACAGAAGTTTAAAAAGTTTGACACATTATAGAAACTACCCCATTCATTTGACAAAGAAATACTATGCATTTTCAACATCAGCCTGCTTTCAATAACAATTATATTTTTTTTTGGAAGATGAAGCCCACATAGGTCTGAGACCTGTGCGTGGGTAATCAATTGGATGATGGTGATGATGAGATGGACCTACAGTATTAGGTGGGTTCCGAACCACAGGGAAGTGATTTTACAGCAGAGAACAGTCTCTGAAATTGAAAATTTGTTTGTTAAAAAACGTTCATATTTAAGACGTTAATATTTATCTACTTCAGTAAAAGATTTCTTTTCAAAGGTTGGATTTAGAGAGTTTCCCAAGCAAAACTTCACTGTACTTGAAATGAGGATGTCACGAAGAGCAATCAATAT
Organism: Conomelus anceps; assembly: GCA_948455865.1. Taxonomy (NCBI): domain Eukaryota; kingdom Metazoa; phylum Arthropoda; class Insecta; order Hemiptera; family Delphacidae; genus Conomelus; species Conomelus anceps. Next base: position 74,458,060 of record OX418218.1, read on the forward strand.
AAAAAATAACTAAATGGGATCACCGTAAATCATCGCTGCCTACAACTATTGCAGAACTGATATTATACAAATTTAATTATCTTACCTAACCCCTTATCGTAATTTCAATCATCAACATAAATTACCACAGAAGTACATACATTTTTATTTTTTATTTTATTTATTTATCTAATAAAAAAAAATATTTAAAAAATTTTTCATTTTTATTTATTTTTTATTTTTTTACAAAAAAAAAAGGCAAAGACAGAGCTATCTGTATCAAACAAAGACAAATTATCAAGATGGTTAAGGTCAAATGTCAAGGCGTCAAGGTCAAAGGTCAAGGTTGTCCCAGTTCAGTGTCCCAAAAGTATCTACTCATAGATAAAGACAACATAAATTTTTTTGATATTTGTACATATTATTACTGCAAATATTACCTCAGCAGATGCTGATTTGCAAAAAATATAAATTTATGAACATACTAAATATAATGGAAATTTTGTAAATATTTTGAAGAATGCAATAAAAGGTTTATTTATTTATTTATTTATTACTGCAAAAAGATTCTCATCATCAATTTTCATAATTTAAATTATTTTGAATTAGCCGGGTAATGAATTTTGCCGGGTGAGCGCCATCTCACAGGAAACCGAAGAACTTCATGCAAAGTCGCACAAAAATGATCAAGTGAATATGAATTCATAATTATTATGCAAATGAATGAAATTAGTATCAATCGGTCAAATATACAGAGAATTAAATTGCAATGGTACAAAGTAATGAAACGGATTGGTGTTATTAGATTTTAATGAACCGATGTTGCCGCATTGTAATAAAAAATAACATCAAGAATGGTCTTTCAAGGTTGTGAAGCTTTACATTCCATTTCTGTACTCTGTTTAAAAAATGTCTAACGTAAAACCAATCGGTAAATATATACTGTAAGAGATTACCAAAACAGGATTGCTTGCAAACAAATTTATCAACTACTGTTAGTATGAATGAGAAAAGTATATACTGGGTAAAATTGAATCATAGGGAAACAAATTTGAACCATTGCGCTATCTGTACATACATCAATATTTTCAGTAAAATAATGCACATTACATTTTCATTTACATAGAAATGAGTGTGCCATTTTTGTGATTAAGTGATACCTACCACTCTAATTGTCGAACAAGAATAAATTGCTCTATTGCAAATACTAAAGACTTTTATAAAATTTATCACCAAATTGTAGGAACAATTAACTAATTGTATGAATTAGCAAATACTCCATTACGGAAGGTTATTGGCGGAAGCTGGTCAATTATTGAATTGCAGCACTCAACCCAATTTGGTTCCAAAACAATCAATTCTGTTAACAGTTGTGAACAGATGTATACAAAGCAACGAACAAAAAGATTGCAAGGCAAAATAATTAAATTCTGGTTTTAGCATTCATAATATTCGTAGCTAAAATCTACTTCTGATGACCTGATTCGAATAAAAATAATTATTCATATGACTTTTAATAGATTCTTATCAATTAAAATCTATTCTAATTGCTTTTAAAATTGATTTTTAATTTACATTACAAAAAGACTTAATTATTTCAATTGATTCTCATTATTGGCATCTAGTGGCTCGACTGTCCGGTGCATAGAACGTAGATAATAAATCTAGTCTATGGTTATTTTAATAGAAGATAGTATAAAATTGTATCTAGTGGATAGAACATGGTCTTGAAAATAAACATAGTAAGCATTCCAACAGGTAGGTACTGTACTGTACTGACAGAACAGAGACAGATCATCATTGTACATTGACGTGTATCGTTTACTTTGTAACTTAGTCACTATAACGTCACTGTAAACATTTATTACTCTCTCTATAATTATATTTATACAATTAAGAGCCAGAATGATAGGAACCATCTTCTTCTCTTATTTTATTTCAAATAGTACGCGAGATAAATGATGAAACTATCCCTTATCTACAAAGGAAATGTGATAAAAAATGAGAATGAACAGAATAAGGATAGATATCCGTTGATGGATCGTGCTAGGGCAACAATAACCCTCGTGGTGTAGCAATTAAGGTTATAATAGACGGGGCGCTGCTCAATTGAACTGCCAAACTCAATTCTATTTTCTCGGTTTCAAAAGAAATGCATTTCTATTTGGCTCACGTTCTGCTATACAGCCAGTAGCGTGGCGTCATTTTCTCGAAAACGTTCAACATTTATCACTGGACAATGGTGATGGCACTTATTCTCTCTTCTAAAATTTGATAGAGAAAGCTTATCTCATCCTTTTTCCCATGACACACTTACTGGTAATGTGCAGCACTCATTTTTTTTTGTAGATTACGTCTTGGAGACTCCAGATTACGTCTTGGAGTATAAAACATGACAGATCAACAATTATACAATATTAAACACTAGTTACCATAATTACTATATCAATTAGTTGAACTCTGTAAAGGTGATGGAATACAGATTCCAACATCCATTGGCCGATTTTTGTTCGTCTATTAAATTTATTAACGATTAAGTCGGTCGGTACAAGTGATATTGATAAGTTTGAAAACACAATAATTGTCTTCTACAAAAATTCTGTTCTGGGTACCTTTTTTCGGAGGATGAAATCCACATAGGTCTGAGACCTGTGCGTGGATAATGAGTTGGGTGATGGTTATTGATGAGTTGGACCTTCAGTTTTACGTGCGTTCCGAACCACCGGGATGTGATTTTACAACAGAGAACAGTGTCTTTTTTGCTGGCCAATCTAATCGGTCCCCCTTACAAAGAGCGCCCAGAAGAACGCAGCTTACCTCTAACTGATTGAACAGATACCTGCTACGGCTCACGGCTGTCACTTCCCTTAGGTGAGGCTTAATTTTGATGTGAGAGGAACTCTTGTACACAATAAAATGTTTTATCAATTAAATATTTTTTCAATTTTTTCGAATATTTCTTTAAAAGACTCCTTAAAAACTGCGGTAGCTTCTAGTGGAATTTCCTACCATATAACTAGACTTTTGTTTGAATAAGCTACTATTGTGATTCAGTAAGTGATAATCTCCTTGACGTCTTGTATTACCATGAATATTGTTACACTTGTTTGGCTATGTTTTGTTATTTTGAACTTGTAATAATATTTTGTCTTATCACAATGAATATTTGTAACATAACGTACGGTAAGAATACTACTCGTTATTGAATAATAAGACGAAATTGTCACAACCACATTCATTAAAAATATCGAGGATTTAGTTTCAATTGTGACACCATCTCAAACAAACTGAGAGTTATGGATACCTTTCACAATATCACCTTCGCCACTACAATGAAAACTACTCGTTATACAGTACTTTAACTTCTTTATACCATACTATGCAGTGCTCGAGTACTCTATATTATTTTCAATTGCAAAATACTCCGTGAGTATACAATAAATTGGTATAAATATAATAGACTACTAGAAATATAATTAATTACAATTTTCTATCCCCTTTATCCCACGTTTCAAACTTTCTCACCTCCTCTCGAAGTTTAAAACAACGACCATGTTAATTCCTTCGACGACAACTCCGTCGTGTCGAATTGAATCAGCTTCCAGACGAACGGATATACTGACATCTACTGACGATTATTAATAATGTCAGTTTGTGAGCCAGAAGAGGGGCGGTGCGAAGCGGGAGGTTAACAAATTAAAATCTTGCGATGCAATTCGGAAACAAAGCTGCAAGAGTTCGTGTGCTTGCTATTCCTCTACTTGTACTGCTTGGCGTTATAATGGAATTTAGCAACGCAGCTTAATCGGGTTGAGAATGAAAGGGGGGTGTTAAGGAGAGATAGAGAGGGAGAGAAAGAGAGAAGGAGAGTGACTGAGAAAGTGTGTGTGAGAGAGAGCGAGTGCGTGAGTGAGAGTGGTCGGAGGAGTTTGATGGTGAAGAGGGGTGAGTCATCAACATCAAACTTTGATGCTACTAAAACAAACTAAGCTAGACGCCAGAGAATCTGTTTTAACTGTAGTAAAGGTGTCGTCATGAGGGGATGTTTGGTGGAAGATTTAGCGGTAGAGGTGCGAGAGTTAGGTATGTCGACGAGGTTTAGCCAGATGGGATTTTCCCTGACTAGTTCAGAAATTAACAACAACAGAGTCCAAGAAGGAAGACGCGCCCAAGTCCTGATTGACAATCAGAGCCGGTTAGGTGCAAGTTCCAGTGAAGTCTATAGGTATCTGATTGAACTTAGCAGTTTCCAGCCAAGTTAAGGCACAAGAATTTAGGCATCTGCAAGGATCGAAAATGCTTCCCAATCACAATAGAATATCAAAATCTGATTGTTGAATTCAGGGGTGCCCACAGGGGAGGGGGCTATGACGCAGACTGCGTCATTGAAATTCTTGGGGGGGAGGTTCAAAAACCAGTTTGGGGGGTAGAGTTGATTGAAACCGTGTTTAACGTGACGACATTCAAAAATATATTACGAAGTCACCAGATAGAATGTCAATTAATGACAATCGATTTATAATTATTATTATACTATTGAATATGAATTAGCTAAAATAGTTATGTTATGTTCAGGATTTGTGCAGGAAGTTGTTATTCAAGTATACAAGCTTAGCGAGACGTGAGAGCTAAGAGGGAGGGGCACGGAATGTCGCCACTACTGTGATAGATAATGATAACGCGTGGCACAGTCACAAGCTACACTGCGACTCAGTGCAATACGCTTTGTTGACATAGAAAAAACTCCAATTTTTTTGTTTTACAAATGAAGTTATCAACTCCTTTAAAAAAAAAAAAACAACTTTGTAGAATTATTAATTACTTAATGTAATTGGTACTCAATATGTACACCGAACATAAACTTATAGGTACTGTATTTGATTTTTATTGAACCATTATGTATTTGTAATAATATTTGATTGTTTGAAAACCATTTAGGTTCACATTCTTATTTAGCTATTTTGCAATAAAGTTTATTGAGCAGAAGTTCATATATTCATTTCATCGATATTTCTTTTTTACCATTACAAAAAAAATGTTACCTATGTAAAGAATCTCAAGAAATACATATACATTTTGTATATTATCGACTGGGATTGAATTTTTTCAATGTATATAAATCTTCTTTCAGTTTTAGAAAGAATACAGGGGGCTTATTTTTTCGCATTTTTTGGGGGTGCCTAATTTATATGGGGGGGGGGGGCTGGTGCTAAATTTTGGTGGGGGGGGGGGGCGGGGGTGCGACATGAGGCTTGGGTGGGTGGGCACCCCTATTAAATTCAATTATAATGGAAGTTCCGAGGCTGGGAGTTGGTGCTAACAACTGGCTACTTTCTGTTATTTGGAAAGAGTTCAAATGGATTTGGATCTTAATCAGATTAGTACCTGATGTGAATAGATTTAAGTCACTCTGTCCATCACTTGAATAATTATTATTACATCTACTTCACATAGAACTAAATGTAAGGATGAATTTTCAAAGTTCTGACAATGAAGTCAACGCTAAAGTTTCGTATAATTTCATTAGGAAGTGGACAATGACGAAGTAAATCGGCAAATCAAGAAAAAAGAAACATCTTTCAATTTTCAGTTTGAACAGCACAAGACTGTGCAGCACGGGCTGCAATATTATGTATAGTATATTATGAATATAATATTATTATTATTATTATTAATAATTTTATTCGTTTCGGGTCCTTTCTTCTCTCTTGATTCGACGTTGTAATTCATCACTGTCTAATCCCTGAACATGTATAGAAATTATATGAAACGTTTCCGTTGACTTCGACTTCACATTGACCGATAAAAACCTTGATAATTCATCCCTGTAATCACTTTAACGGTCTGAATGCTGCTAAATACTTATAAAATAAAAAATTGATTCGAATTAATTTTTGATTCAACAGAATTTCCTTAGAATTCCAGAATTGAAATCAATCATAAATAATGCAATAAAATGAAGAAAATACGTATTTAGTTCATCAAACGTATTTAGTTCATACGTATTTAGTTATACGTATCAATAAGTATTTAGATATGAATAGTTATCCAGGCCGAAAAAGTCATGAAACGTAATGACAGATACGAGATACCTAGCACCTGCACCTCAACCACATTAAGAAAACATTTCAATAGATACTGGAATAGGAAGAGACAGCACAAAAGCTAACAGAATATTTTTAAATATTCCTTTTCACACTAATGAACTTTGAGAAGAGGAATTCCCTAGTAGTACTAATGAATACAGATACTATATTAGATAGTATCTGTATTCATTGGTACCAGTACCAGTACTTGCACCGCAGTACGATACTCTCTTGTACGTGTACTCTCTTACTCTGGCGAACTGGCTAATATAAAATACTACCTAGTATTTTGGAACAGGTATTGGAATAGGTATTAGAACGTACTAGTACTCGGAATACTTAGTATCAGAAAAACCTAGTACGACCCATCTCTAATTGGTAGTACTGCGTTATGTTTCAAAAATGTATTTTTAATTTGTAAAGCATTTCAAATATTTTGAATAAAATCCTTTAGACTGCAATAACTGGGCTGAAATAAATATAGAGCTATCATGATCATTATCAATTAATAATAATTCAAGTATCAATTATTGAATTTTCAGTTCGATCACTTTAAATAGTTAGTTATGTCTTCAAATTTCGATGAAGTTACTCATGTAACCTATCTAATTTCTCTCCTGTACCTGTAATTTCCACGCTCAGGCTTACTGCAGTTCAGGAGAAAGACAAAGTCTATTGAGACCAAACATTTTTCTTTTTTTTGAAATCCTGTACTGACAAGCGTGCGTCTAGCTGGCAGGTCACGTGGCATGTCAGAGTGCAGAATACTGTGACGTCACTGAGCGGGAACGGAATGAAGGAAGCAGCCAAGTGTTTTTGGAGGCGGCTGGAGAACAAAGAGAGAGATCAGCAGCAGGTGTTGAGGGGGGGCGGAGAGGGCGATGCGGGAGGTGTTTGGACCGCACATTTTATTAGTTGGTTGTTCAGAATTCGAGAGAGGCGACCTCTCGGCCGACCCCCGGCATAAGATTTATCTGAAATTGCCGTGACACGGGTTTCAATTATTTTATTATTTCCGAAACCACCCCCTCACCACCCGAAACAAGCAGCCAGCGCACGCCTTACACACTTATATGCCCCTCCCCCCCCCCCCCTCCAGCTGGTGCAGCTAACAGTACACATTCAAAACGAGGACACCAAAGAAGAAAGGGTGAAAAAGAGGTAAGAGTGAGAAAGACAAAGTAAGTATAGATTATGCGGAGAGGAACTTTAGAAGAGGGGACAAAATAAGAGTGAGAAACGCACATAAAATAGCTTTTTCCAGGGCGAAGTTGGGGCTTGCAAGTCCTCTCTTGGGCCTGATGCCAATGCAGATGGAAAGTTTGTGACGTGATGTAGGGTGAGACTCTGTGAAATACCCCAAAATGAATCAGAACTGACCTTAATTCTATGTACGCGGTTTAATTCATTTCTGTGTTTTACAAAAGTTAATCTGCTATTAAGAGCCAAGCCAGCGTTTTTATTTGCACAGAAGGCTAAATTTGAGTGACAAAAAACAGAAGAGATGTTTGAGTTCAGATTATTGTGGAGATGGACAAGTTACATTGTAACCAACCAATAACAATCTATGCGATATTGGAGATTGACATCAGGATACTTGAGCTGTGAATTCCTCAATAGCAATATTTATTAATAGAAATGAAAGTACATGTATGACTAAACCCTATTACGATTATAGACCATTATTTTGACAAGTTCTGCAAGTTTTGAGTTTGATGAAAAATTGTTGCAATCCTTATTCATATTTAAGATGAATCTAGATGCGACTCCTATTTATCGTTATTGATATGAAATAAAAATCTGAAAAACATTTCTTTCAATTTGAGATTTCGCCCACATATTTCGCTTTTACTCTTTTTGTCATATTTTTGACATTATTCCCACTTCTACAAGCTGCTTGTCTTTAAAGTCTTTCTCAATCTAAATTCGGGGTTTAGTATTTCCAGTAAAGCTGGTTCTGCTAGGATTTCCTTGGCAAACTTGTCTAGCTCAATATGTCCAAATATGCTTTGCACAATGCTTAATAAATCATGATGAATAATATAAGATCTTGCTTTATTTCTGAATGCTTCCTAATTCTTTTACACTCTTTTCCATAATTCAAACTTTCATGTTTACTTTTTTAGAAAATAGCGAGGTACAAGTACGTGGGACAAGATTTTAGATGTGGGATTCATCAAATCTATAGACCAATTTGTGAATGACATTGCTGGTAGATTTAGCCTAGAAGCTACCAAAAGATGTTTTATAGAATTAAATGAATGAAAACCAACAAAACGGTTCTCAGTGTTTCGTTTTGAGTGAACATTAAAATTAATTGCCTTGAAGTGAAATGGAATCATTATTTTTTGAGAGGAGTATTTTGGTAAATCTAAATCATTTTCAGCATTAAAATTAACCTTAATGTTTTGTACATACAACATATTCAAAATTTGTGAAGAAAGCAGTTTTGGACATGAGTCTGTTGCGCCTTTACATTCATTGTAATTTTGTCACAATAAATAAATATAAATATACAAGATTATATATTTTACAATACCTATGCTTGTATTTCTCACTAATATTAGATATAATTACTTAACTATATATTCTTTTTGACACATCAACTATATTTCACTCGATGTAATATCAAATCGAAGGAGAAAGACAAAAAAGAATTGAGAGATAGATGAATAATTAACAATATAAAATAACGCACAGAGAAAAAATCAATGGTACACTACAATTTTCGGAGTTTAATTTAAAATCAAAGAGAATAGAAAAATGTAGGTAGAAAATAGCTGTAAAATAGCCATGAGGATGTAAAGGAGGTGAAATGAGACAGACTTTCTAATAATAGGGTTCATTGAAAGTATGCAAGAAATATTGCCCACATAGATGTGCATGAATATTGTAGTTCATGCGAACACACAAAATCTCCGTAGAGGTCTTGTGCTGAACCCGCCTACTTTATAGATCAGTTCCCTTTTAGTACGGCACTAACTCTTCACTAATGTGAATTTATGAATGAATGGTACTCAGTGAAGTAGAATCGACTTCACTGCTTCACTGCCAATCACCGCCCACACATTGTTGCCTGTTCTAGCGTATTGTTCAAATGAAATGTACCCATCACGGCCTGAGTTATAGCAGTTGTGAGTTTCAAACGTCTTACCCCATGGAGAGTCGAATATAAATATATGTGAGTCCATCAAAGTTCGCGAACAATTTATACTATTATCATTTAGCCGCGTCTCCACCAACCGAATATGTCTGCCGATCATTGTTGGCGAACACAAAAAATGGACGAACATTAAACATATGGGTCACCGAACATGCTCGTCAGTTCAATTGAAATGTTCGTTCTATGAACGAACAGTTACGACCAACAACAGGTTCCCGCCACTACCCCCACCACACCGATCATAATGTTCGAAAAGGCGTCCACACCAAACCAACATCAAACAACGTTCGGTGACATCAGATAATTCCAGTGAACACTGTTCGCCGAGCACCTTCGGTTGGTGGAGACGCGATAGATGCTGATGAAAAAGTATCTTGTTACATTCATTAGCAATATTAATAATCATGATTGAGCTATTTTTATAACAGAGCTGTTATCACATCCACATTTGTAAAAAGTGCGATAAGAAAGAGGGATTAGATTAGATTACTTTATTCCTGATAAATTTACAATTTTTTTTTTCAAAAGTGTGCTTGCATACAATAGGCTATTTTAACATCACATAGAAAGTAGACTGTTTACTACTATTTACATTTTGTTGGAAATATTAACAGTGATCTAATGGGTAGAACTAATGAAATGAAATTCTAAGTGATGCATTTACATGAAAAGGCGAAGTTTGGACAAAAATTCGTCCCTTCCAGGACTTAACCTTGTAAGGAGGAGAGATTCAGATTCAGATAGATCTTTATTCGAGAAAAGTACAATTCATATCACTTATGACTATTACCTTACAATGAATGACATCACCTAAATTCATGGAAGATAGATAAAAAATAGATACAAGACGATACGTTACTATTACACTGTTTTGTAAGTTAGATTACTGACATTAATAAGAAGATTTGCATAATTAATGAATTGTAATATCAAGGTGATGCATTTACACAAAAGGGCGGGGTTAGGGTAAAATAGCCCTATCTTACACTCAACCTACCTTACAGAGAGAGTGAGAGAGAGTGAGAGAGAAAGAGAGAGAGAGAGAGAGATTAGATTAGATTTCTTTATTCATGTAAATTTACAAATTTGTATATGAATGGTTAAAATCAAAATTATCAACATCACATAGATATATACAGTAGTGAACTCAGAAAATACAATTTTTATAGTGCAAAGAATTATGTACAATGATCTCATTTGTATGATATTAATTACAGTAATGACAATCTAAGTGATGCAATTACATAAAATGGCCAAGTTTGGACAAGGATTCGTCCATTTTTGACACTTAACCAGTAGATAGATAGATAGATAGATAAAATGCCTTTATTTCGCACTTTACAATATAAAAAGTGCTGTGGGCGAAGTTGAGGCATACAAGCCCCCTCTTCCACTTAACCCACAGTATCAAGAAAAAACCTTCATTAACAAATAAAACTAAAGAAATTGTACAATACAAAATATATAATTTAAAATTAAAATTTTTGTTTGAAAATGTTATAAACACATGACACGCACACACACACACACACACATACCCACCAAGAAATTCTACAATAACTAGAATGATAACTAGGACAGGTCAAGTCCACCCTCTCTAATAAGCGCCATAACAGCCGCACTGAACTGGTGTCGCCCACTGATACGCCTCACCTCAAGCGGCAACAGGTTCGACAGTAGAGAGAGAGAGAGAGAGAGAGAGAGAGAGAGAGAGAGAGAGAGAGAGAGAGAGAGAGAGAGAGAGAGAGAGAGAGAGAGAGAGAGAGAGAGAGAGAGAGAGAATAAGAGACAGAGAATGAAGTGTAAAAAAGATAAATGCAGAGATAATAAAGATTGGCTTTCATTTTCATCAAGGATTGGTCCTTGTACTGTTCTGAATTTAGAAGTTATATTCCCCTAACTCATACAGTGCGCCCTAAACAAAATATTGCTTACAAAATATTCCCTACTAAACTTCAGCAGCCCGCCGAAAACAACCAGCTAAAAGATTAGCTACACGATTCTCTTTGAGAAAAAAAACGCAATTCCACAGAATTTTTTAATTATGTTGGCGATTTCACAACTCGCTACCTTTTCGCTGTTATCTTTTGCAATTTCCTCTTTCCAATTGAAAAACACTCTTCTCATCCGAATCAAAGTCGGTTAATTATTTTCCTGTTGCAAATCAGAAATTAAAAATAAAACGTTTTAAAAAACGAAACTGTAGCTCGCTCACTTGACAGTCACACAAATGGCAAATGAATTAACTACTTTTTTTTTAGAATCGATTGAATAAAGCTGATGGAGAAATTTCAGGTAATATTTATCAGTCATTTGCAGTTGTAAGCAATCGTAATCTTCCTTTCTTTCTTTCTTTTTCGGAGGATGAAGCCCACATAAGTCTGAGACCTGTGCATGGGTAATGAATTGGATGATGGTGATTGATGAGTTGGACCTACAGTTTTAGGTGGGTTCCGAACCACCAGGAAGTGATTTTACAGCACAAAATATTGCGAAATAAAATCATTTCATGTCCAATTTATTGCATTATGAACGTATGAACTAATCACAAAAAGTAACGTAACAAATATGACTTGCTAAGAATTTCTAATTAACCTAGCTTTGACTGCAGTGCTCAAGGCTATTATAAGACTTCTAATTACCTTGGATATAGTATTACCTATATTTTTACCGAAATGTAAGGAATTAGGACCTAGGTCATCAGGTTCAGACCTTGAATCTTCTTTATAGTGGCGCATTAAGTGACGTTTAACGCATTGCCTAATCGGCGAATTGAAGGCGCTAGTGCCCACAGGTAGTGATGGTAGAATCTTCTCAGCGATTACACTCATTACATTCAGACTGCGATTATATTTAATAGAACTTATTAAATATAGTACTACCTATACATGCAATAATACAATGTAGATCTATCATAAATATTTATTTTGTACAAAGACCGATCAATTAACAATAACTTCTTCGAATAAATTTGAAAAATTGAATGAATAGGAAAGAAGTTTTTCTAAGAGATTTATAGGATATATATATTAGGAAACTAACCCCCGGTTGGACAAATGCACTTCCATTAGGATGGTCCCACTTTTAAACCTGGCTGCTATCCATCGCATCATTCAGTATAAAAGTTATAGGTATTATTTTTGAGGTATTATCTATCTATATAAATAAAATTAGAGTTTTGTCTGTACATTTATCAGAATTATATATTTTTTGGTTATTTTAAGTTTTATACATTAAAGAAGCCGAAACAAGTCTTATCTCAATTTCTGTCTGTCTGTTTGTCACGGCCCCTGAAGGCATTTTACGTGGCCTTCTCCTGAAAAACGAGAGCATCGATCGGGATTTAAGTTATTTATCAGTAATGAAAACCTTTTTGACAATGTCTTTAGCTATAAAAAATTAAATTAACCTTTTTTTTAACAGAATAATAAACGTTTAAAAACCAAGTATTGTGCGATTTTGGATTTATTTTACGCGGCCTTCTCCTGTAAAACGAGGTCATCGATCGGGATTAAAGTTATTTATCAGTATTGGAAACCTTTTTGACAATGTCTTCAGCTATAAAAAATTAAACTAACCTTTTTTTTAACAGAATAATAACCGTTTAAAAACCAAGTATTGTGCGATTTTGGATACATTTCTTCTAAGTTTTATTACCACACTAGCTATTTTGCCCGTCCTTCGTACGGATTATGTCTATATAAATAAAATTAGAGTTTTGTCTGTACATTTATCAGAATTGTATATTTTTTGGTTATTTTTACGTTTTATACTTTAAATAAGCCGAAAATAGTCTTATCTCACTTTCTGTCTGTCTGTCTGTCTGTCTGTCTGTCTGTCTGTCCGTCTGTCTGTCTGTCTGTCTGTCTGTCACGGCCGCAAAGGTATTTTTCGCGGCCTTCTCCTCAAAAACGAGAGCATCGATCGGGATTTTAGTTATTGAACAGTATTGAAAACATTATTGACAATGTCTTTAGCTATAAAAAACTAAATTAACTTTTTTTTTAACAGAGTAATAAACGTTTAAAAACCAAGTACTGTGCGATTTTGGATACATTTTATGCGGCCTTCTCCTCAAAAACGAGAGCATCGATCGGGATTTTAGTTACTGAACAGTATTGAAAACATTATTGACAATGTCTTTAGCTATAAAAAACTAAATTAACTTTTTTTTCAACAGAATAATAAACGTTTAAAAACCAAGTATTGTGTGATTTTGGATACATTTCTTCCAAGTTTTATTACCACATAAGAATAAGAACAAATCACGTAATTTATCATGATATATCAATCAGCTGTTCTCAAATATAAATGGTGGGCCCTTCGCGGCGTTATTTACGCTGTCTGCAGACTTGTGTAGTCGGAGCATTGCAGTCTTTTAGGAAACATATGTCTGGTGAATCAAAGCTCATCTTATGTTTTATCAATTATTTCTTTGTTGAAAAAAAAAGAATTTTCTAATTTCAATTTATCAAAACAAAAATTAACATTTTAGGAAGGTGCGGTTTGTGCCAGGCTCTTGGGAATTCGCCAGGTAGCACTATTATTACCATGTAAGAAAAAATCCCGTAATTTATCATGATATATCAATCAGCTGTTCTCAAAAAATACTCTCTCCGATACCTGTTACTGAATTGTTTACGTTCTAAGTTGTTTACTAAGGGCCCGTTCACACAATACAGTTTTTGTGCGGTACAGTAAATTTGCTGTGTCAGTTATTTTGCAGTGCTTTCGTTTGCATGTACATTTCATATTGTATGTTCACACAATACTGTTTCAACTGGATCCAGTAAAAAAGCTGTTGTAGCCGATTTCTACATTCGGTTTTGTCTTCGAAAACTGTATCGCTAAAATCAGCTGTACCGCAAAATAACTATCCGTATCCGGTGGCACATGTATTGTACCGGTAATGGATATGTTCAAACGATACGCTTATTATGCTGGAAGCAGTCTTCAGATCGTCAGCAATGATCTTCTTCATTGATATTCTTCAGCATTGATCTTCTTATTAGTGAATTCCAGTGTCCAGAAGTGGAAGATATTAATTGCGAAAATTTAATTTCTCTAATATATGAGAGACCCACCTTGTGGGACAAGACTTAAGATCAATATAAAAATAAAGAGAGAAAAATGTGTGGAATATTGAAACCAGAATTTGTGTACTTTGATCAAGATTTAAGAGAAACCTTCAGTAAGAAACTTATTTAAAAAAATCTTACACAAATAAAAAAAATCCTGGACTGGAATAAATAAAACTGAACTGGAAGCGCAATGGAAGAAGGAGGAGAGCACAGCAATAAGCAGCAAAGCCGGACCGTGCGTACATCACAGTACAGTTGACGCCGTACAGTAAAAAAACCGTACCGCAAAAAAACTGTATTGTCTGAACGGGGCCTAAGCTGCTAACAACTTCATGATCGTTGCTATCAAAAAAGCCGAAACATATTTAGTCTTATTTCTAAACATAATCCGTACGAAGGACGGGCACAATAGCTAGTTTAGAAATAAGACTAAATATGTTTCGGCTTTTTTGATAGCAACGATCATGAAGTCGTTAGCAGCTTAGGCCCCATTCAGACGATACAGTTTTTTTGCAGTACGGTTTTTTTACTGTACGGCGTCAACTGTACTGTGATGTTCACACGGTCCGGCTTTACTGCTTATTGCTGTGCTCTCCTCCTTCTTCCATTGCGCTTCCTTCTTCTTCTTCTTCAGTGGCCCTACAACCCAGGACGGGTCTTGGCCTGCACTAGTAATTGTCGCCAACGGTCCCTATCCAGCGATCGTTTAAATGTCTGTTCCTTTACTAAATTCCTTGACGGCCGTCCGTTCCTATCATTTTGTGCTTCCATAACAAATATTTTTTTTATGGAGTGGGAGAGTTAGCCCCACATCCAACCCCCAACCTGGAGGACCAGGGAATTTTTTCAGGTTTCCTTCCTTAGCCTTTAACAAACCAATGCTGAACTACAAGGCAGCAGTCAATTTTCTATTTGGGTTTTCTTCCCCTAGCCTTTGGATTTCCATTGACCTGCATCTGCAAGGCAGCAGTTTCTATGCTGGTTTTGGTCCACCCCGGGTATTTCATTTCCCCGGTACCACCTATATCTAGGAGGCATCCCCCAATCCGCCACCTGGGGAGGCGCCCGATAGGAGACCAGCAACTCCCACCATTGCGCTTCCAGTTCAGTTTTATTTATTCCAGTCCAGGATTTTTTTTTTTTTGTGTAAGATTTTTTTAAATAAGTTTCTTACTGAAGGTTTCTCTTAAATCTTGATCAAAGTACACAAATTCTGGTTTCAATATTCCACACATTTTTCTCTCTTTATTTCTATATTAATCTTAAGTCTTGTCCCACAAGGCGGGTCTCTCATATATTACAGAAATTAAATTTTCGCAATTAATATCTTCCACTTCTGGACACTGGAATTCACTAATAAGAAGATCAATGCTGAAGAATATCAATGAAGAAGATCATTGCTGACGATCTGAAGACTGCTTCCAGCGTAATAAGCGTATCGTTTGAACATATCCATTACCGGTACAATACATGTGCCACCGGATACGGATAGTTATTTTGCGGTACAGCTGATTTTAGTGATACAGTAGTTTTCGAAGACAAAACCGAATGTAGAAATCGGATAGAACAGCTTTTTTTACTGGATCCAGTCGAAACAGTATTGTGTGAACATACAATATGAAATTTACATGCAAACGAAAGCACTGCAAAATAACTGATACAGCAAATTTACTGTACCGCACAAGAACTGTATTGTGTGAACGGGCCCTTAGTAAACAACTTAGAACGTAAACAATTCAGTAACAGGTATCGGAGAGAGTATTTTTTGAGAACAGCTGATTGATATATCATGATAAATTACGGGATTTTTTCTTACATGGTAATAATAGTGCTACCTGGCGAATTCCAAGAGCCTGGCACAAACCGAACCTTCCTAAAATGTTAATTTTTGTTTCGATAAATTGAAATTAGAAAATTTTGTTTTTTTCAACAAAGAAATAATTGATAAAACATAAGATGAGCTTTAATTCACCAGACATATGTTTCCTAAAAGACTGCAATGCTCCCACTACACAAGTCTGCAGACAGCGTAAATAACGCCGCGAAGGGCCCACCATTTATATTTGAGAACAGCTGATTGATATATCATGATAAATTACATGATTTGTTCTTATTCTTATGTGGTAATAAAACTTGGAAGAAATGTATCCAAAATCGCACAATACTTGGTTTTTAAACGTTTATTATTCTGTTGAAAAAAAAAGTTAATTTAGTTTTTTATAGCTAAAGACATTGTCAATAATGTTTTCAATACTGTTCAATAACTAAAATCCGATCGATGCTCTCGTTTTTGAGGAGAAGGCCGCGTAAAATGTATCCAAAATCGCACAGTACTTGGTTTTTAAACGTTTATTACTCTGTTAAAAAAAAAGTTAATTTAGTTTTTTATAGCTAAAGACATTGTCAATAATGTTTTCAATACTGTTCAATAACTAAAATCCCGATCGATGCTCTCGTTTTTGAGGAGAAGGCAGCGAAAAATACCTTTGCGGCCGTGACAGACAGACAGACAGACAGACAGACAGACAGACAGAAAGTGAGATAAGACTATTTTCGGCTTATTTAATGTATAAAACGTAAAAATAACCAAAAAATATACAATTCTGATAAATGTACAGACAAAACTCTAATTTTATTTATATAGATAGATGAGAACAAATCACGTAATTTATCATGATATATCAATCAGCTGTTCTCAAATATTCTCTCTGATAACTGTCACTGAATTGTTTACGTTCTAAGTTGTTTACTAAGCTGCCAACAACTTCATGATCGTTGCTATCAAAAAAGCCGAAACATATTTAGTCTTATTTCTAAACATAATCCGTACGAAGGACGGGCACAATAGCTAGTTTGGTATAAATGTGTTTTGTTATTCCAGCAATGATAGCTAGATTACAATGCAGCCAACAGAGTCAACTAAAAGTTCCAAATTCCCGAGATCAGCTGAGCATGAAATATAATATATAAATTAGTTAAATAATTCCTTCTAAATTGAATAAATCATACAATTATAATTATGGCTTGAAGAGTAAACTAGAATTTCTTCATTTCTCATTGGATATGATCAAACTACTTAAAACCTTTACAATTTTTCCTTCGCCTGGTGAAATTTTTCAAAAATAGTTTACTTATCCCAGTTTTCCTATTGAATGAAAGCTATACCGACTTGTCAACAGTGTAATTGGAAAGGAATCAGGTTGGAAAATAGAGTCAACGAGAGATCGAACAAGGAAGGATTAAAATTATGAAGAGCTACAGATTTAAAAGTAAAGAGGGAAATATTTAGATTAATTAATTGCCTCTATTTACGCACTGTACAATAAAAAGGTGCTGCCAACTTAAAACACAGTTTAACACAAAATCTACTGGAACGCGATAAAACAATGACAAAACAATATAATATAATACAATACAATATAATAATTTTCTATTCTTTACGGTGTAATATAATACAATACAATATAATAATTTTCTATTCTTTACGGTGTCAATATGATTATATATTAGTTTCTTGAATTAAAATACCCAAAGTATAATTATTTTATTCCTATTACATTAAATCACATTGTATTTTTATAGTATTCTTACTGTTTTTCATCTGGAACTTACTTGGCAATTCTATAATTTAGAATGCAAGAGCATAACTATAATGCTATTTTTATAATAATTGTTTCCTTTCTTTGTAAATTTCATTCTTGGTTGAATTTCAATTATACTATAAATAACTTATTTATATTATAATATGTTTCTTCTCTCTAGAGAAAAAGTAAAACTAAAAATGTCGGATCACCACTAAAATGCCTTTTGTATGTGACACTGTTCTTTCTGTCTTTGTACTGTTATTTGTCTACCGTTAATATGTATCTTGTACCGCAATGGCCGCATAAAATTCTAATAGCAACTTCTAATAGCAACTGTCACAATAATAAAAATATGTACCTATTATATATGTCACTGGCAGAACCTATAGAAAATTGCTGCTAGTATAATTCTGAGATTAATTGTATATTGTATTTTGTTTGTAATTGTAAAGGCATAATAAACTTCATTTTCAATTTCATTTAAATATAGAAAAAAAAAACAATGCGGGGGGGAAAAATGTGAGAAAACTGTAAGAAAGAAGTGCGTGATGAGAATACGAAAAAGATAATGATAGAGAGTGTGGAGGAGTGTGTGAGTGCTGAAGAAGAAAGTGGAAATAAAGTAAATGAGAAAGAGATAAAGATAGTACGAATTAGTGGATGAGAAAGACAAAGATTTGAGAAGCGCACCAACCTGCAACATGTGGTGATGAACGGGAATGGAAAGGGAAGAGCAGGAGCAGGAAAGGCTTCATTGTGGCTGGTTTTAATTCCTGCCTTGTCTTGTTTCATTTTAATGTTGTTTTCAACAGGGAGATGGTTAGCTGAGCTAAACAAGCGCCGTCCTACTCTGTTCTGTACGTGGTGAACGATGTACAGTACAATGCAATGCAGTAAACAGGCTTCGCACAGACTACAACCAACAAGTTTAAGTGCAGAGGGTTGATCCTCTTATATCTCTCGAGCATTATATCTAATTGTTGTTACTTGGCTGTATGTTGACTTTGTCTACGCGCTGAATTCAAAACATGCTCTCCTGTAGTATCACTGTCGGAATTATACGTGTGGCGAGTAACTGAGATAGCTAGAGCAACTACACCACGCACTCTATGCTAATATTAAATTAGTCTTTTTGTTATCATTACTATGAAACAACTACAACGGTCGGATTGGCTTTCAAAAGCAACTGAGTTTGCGATAACATGATGATGACATTGGACAATTAGTTCCCAGTAAAATGTAACGTCAATAAAAGTTAGCTTGAATAATTAATTATTGTCATTCATAATAAAAAAATTACATAATGGAATTCAAAAATTATTATAGTTAATTTCAAGGAAATATATTAAGCTATGTGTTTTATCCAAGCATGATTGATTACCCTCACTCAGTGTTTCTTAAGCCGCGTCTCCACCAACCAAACATGCTCGGCGATCAGTGTTCGCTGGAATTATCTGATGTCACCGAACATGTATTTGTGAATGTACACTTATGTATTTATGAATTAGAATTGTATGGAGAGGGCCGACTGCGCCTTAACTTCGCCCTCCCAGGTTTAAATAAAGGCAGATACTCAATTCAATTCAACATAGTTTGGTGTTGGTTTGGTGTGAACGCCTTTTCGAACATTAAGATCGGTGTGGTGGGGGTAATGGCGGTAACCTGTTGTTGGTCGTCACTGTTCGCTCACAGACCGAACATATCAATTGAACTCACGAACATGTTCGGTAAACCATAATGTTTAATGTTTGTCAGTTTTTTGTATTCGCCAACAATGCTCGGCAGACGTGTTCGGTTGATGGAGATGCGGCTTTAGAGGTAATCCATCAGCTTTTTTCATAAATTTATGTTTTTTCTGTTTATTTACTGAATTGAACCTATTTTACATTGTATTTGCTACTTTTCCTTTTGCTAATGGTGCCAAATAAAGTAAAAATTCAAGTTACATCAAGATGTATTTTAAAATTTTACAAATATTGTCAATAGAGAAATTGATTGATGTATTGTATGATAGAATATTTATGCATTATTTCAGTATTCTACAGTAAACTTCAACATTACACAACACACAACCATAATGAGCCTACAAAATCTCTCCGTTTTCTGTGTTACAACTGGATTAGATAGCCTACTATTTCAAATAATTGAAATTGTAGGCTAGTAGTAATATTAGTAATTGAAATAATTGAAACATGAAGAGAAGCGGTATCTCTCATAATTTTTATTGCCATCACTCACAGGTTTTTACCTCGAGATGTTTCCTAACAAAATACTAATATTATTGTAATTCTGCACTTTATTATTTTTTTTTATTTCAACGTTATAATTGTAAATTCAACCAGGGCATTCAAATCTTGAATTAATGCTATGATTTATTCAAATTTGTACTCGTAATATGATTTTAATTTCAAATATTCTATAATTGTACTGCTTGGATGTTTTGTATTTGCTGTATTTGTAAAGGAACAATAATAGAATATTTCCAACACGGAAATAGTGTTAGTGAAAGTCATTTATTTTATACAGAAACAAATACATAAATACAAATAAATGAGTCTACGACGCGTTTTATTCAAGAAATTATCTAATTAAGAAAATAAAATTAATAGCCAAAGTTGTATATTTATATGATAAGTTATAAGTTTAAAAATCATTACTAAACTTTTTTTTATTTTCTAATTCTTCAAAAACAGCCAATTCAATTTTACATAAAATTGTGATTTATATAAATGAGAATCTATAATGCAGTGCACCAATGCGAGGCCTAGCCAGGAAACGAAGCGTGCACTAGAGAAATATCAGTCAGTTGAGCTAATTTCCACCTTGCAAATCACAAATTATAACAAATAAAGATATTGATAAATTATGAGATTAAGATTCTTTGAAAATTACCTATATAAGTTTCAAACTTTTAATATTTTGTTGAAAACTGCCAAAACTTCTACTTCAGAATTAAAAAAAAAAAAAAAAAAACTGCTGATCACGAACTAGATCATCAGTTGTGAGGTTCTTCAATTTTTCTTCTTAAGCTTGTAATAAATTACGTTGGAAATGTAAAAATTTAGATCCTATGATTGACTGTACAAGAAAGAATTTATCTATGTAATATTTATTATAATTTTTGCTTTAAAAACCGTAATATACAGAAAACTATCCATAATTAGAAATGCTGAGCTCTACGATATCTAGCTTTAATCAAGCTACTAACTCATACTTTTTGCATAGCATCGAACAAAGCTAGAAAGATGATTCCAAGGGATTAGTCTATCTTGTGACCTCTGATAAGCCACACCAAATACCCGCATTTTCCCGAATCGCCTCTTTCCTAACTTTCGCCTCTTTTCTGCGCTTTTGTTGATTTTTCGCTTTCACCATACCCATAACAAATTCTCCTTGATCTTTGTGCACTTTTTTCTAGTTTTTTCATCTCTCTCACAAGGCATGAATTATGAATTATAAAATTCCAGCCACCATGATGGTAGTAGCAGGGTACACAGCTCAGTGCTCCCTCAAGTGAAACTTCGTTGACGCCGTTAGCTATGACGTCAGAGACGGCCTGATTAAGTAGGCAGAACTCTAAGGCATCCATATTTTTCATTTAGCAACAATTTCTGTGAATAGCATCTTTATCTAATTGACATTTTTCACCACCATTTCGACAAATTTCAAATTAGAAATAGAAATATTTTATTGTCCAACAAATACATAATAATGTACATTAGGCCTTGTCAAATTTATTTGTTCTAAAATATTACAGTCTGCAGCTGCACTGAACGCACTCAATTAAACTTAAAATTGTGAAAAACAAATAATAATTTTTCCTACAGTGACCCGAAAAAGTGCCTATTTTTGCACTAACTGTAGCAAGCAAAATAGTCTATTCCTGCACCAGTGCGGGAATAGTAGTTATTTATGTATTAAGAGCGTGAAGCGCGACTTTATCGCTCGAGTAATTTTTCGAGAGTGATAAAGAAGCTTCACGCGCGAATTGCATACAATATTTTTCCTAAAACTGCAGTTCTGGATTCCAACACAATAAAAGCTTGTAGTTTGTAACATCACAGACCGTGCGCGGATTTGGTTAGCGTTCGCCATTGTTGAGGTTATGCGAATTTCACGGATTCCGTGATCCACCAATGAGAAGGCATCAAAATCAAAACAGAAGCGTAAAGAAAACAGCTGGCGAGCGTTAAGTACTTTACCACTTGCGGAGCAGTAAAGAGGTATTTTACAAATAGTTTTCAGTACGTAAAGAACTACTTTACGAGCAGTTGTAGGAAAAGTACTTTTCTGCACTCCAGATTTGCAACCTAACAACACAAAATAGTGAGCATGTAATACGCAGGTTCCCTATTCTGCATTCAAAAATAGGTTGGCTACTCTGCTTCAGCTGCAAAATAGTCGTTGTAGTTGTTGTTGTTGTTGTTGTTGTTGAAATCGATTTGATTCGAAGATAGGTTATGTGAGGAATTGTCAAGTTATGTATGTCCTGTTTTGTTCTGTTTAAATTACTTTATACATTACTGTAGGAAAAATGTAATGTGTAATAAGAGCGCAAAGTATTGTTTCTGCACTCGAGAAAATGCAGAAAACCGCTATTTGCACTCTCTAGATACACAAATAGCTATTTACTACACATTGATCCCACAATGGGCGCAGAAAAAAAAGGTAAAGCTACTACTGCATTCAAGATTTTAAGCAGATTCCAAGTAGGATGAAATCCTTGAGACAATTGAAGAATAAATGGCAACAAGTATTACAAAAAGGGAGCACTTTGCATATAGAAAATGACGAATTTCTTAAACGTAACTGTACTTTTCAAACATAACATAAAAAAACGCAAGGTTTTTACTGCTGATGATGCCCACGAGTCTAGAAAATTGTGAGAGGGGATGAGTGAAGTGAATGATGAGAAACATCCATGCCTGAATGAGATTCAAACCCAAGGCTGCAGATAATGAAGCCAGCCAGAGCCTTATCTTATCACAGACAAGCGCTCCAACCAACTGCCGCTACCAGAGCCAGATATCAACAATAACGCTAATTTCCGATTTTGTATGGTACTTTTTGATTCAGAGTAGAATTCCCGAAATCTAACAGGATTCATCGAGCTTCAGTGAGAATAACGGTTGTTTTCGATCGAAAACGTCGAATTACTTCAAAAAATAACTAACTGTACTTTTCAAGCAAGACATCAGAAAACGCAAGTTGTAAAGTTTTTTCGTTTTCAATTGTAGCAGCTGAATTCATAGCAGTTGTATCCACAAAAATGTAAATCAATTTATCGAGCTCCTCCAAGAATAACGGTTGTTTCCGATCGAGAACCACGAATTTAAAAACACATAGGATACAGCAAAATATTATTCGCATTTATCCGTCAGGTGTAACATACAGATTCAAGCTGTTCAAGTTAAAACGAATCCTTGAAAAAAACTGATGACGACAGTAATCTTACCGCAGATATAAACTACAACAGAAGTCAATATTTGCAGACCGCTTATGATTAATTTGAGAAGACTAAATCCTCAGAATCTTCTCTCAGAAGCCCTCCAAATACTGACTTGAGTAAAGTCTTGAAAGTTAAATATTGATTCAGAAAGTGGTGTTGACACTAACATCCTTTAATAATGGCAGAATTACAAAGTGTCTGCAGTTATCATCTCTTTCACGACTCTATCAGGGGACTTTCCTCGACCTCATTCCTCTGCGCTGACACATTACATGTCTCAACTCATAGCATTGCCAACACTTTATCGGTTGATGTATGCCTTGTATGTGACAGCTAAGATATAGGGAACCGAAGAGCATAGAGCTAGAGAATGCCGTTCTCAAGATTATCATGACCAGACGAGACAGATATTGAAACAATGAAGTGGCACACAACGATTATTTAGAATAATTGAGTTAGTTAGGAGTAAAATAAATCCGAAAGTCCTAAAATAATAGATTTTCTATCGATATTATGCCAAATATTGAATTTCCACACTTATTTTATTGTCATCAGTTACAAAGTATAATTATTGCATGATTACATAAAATACCTGGTCTAGAATCATACTAATCAAAACAAAAAAAAAGTTTCACTCATTTTCTACAAACAAGTTTCTATTTTCATTGGATTATGAATAGTGAGGTATAGAAAAGTATTCGAGAAAATAATAATTTTAAATTCCACTTTTTTTTGAGGATGAAGCCCACATAGGTTTGAGACCTGTGCGTGGGTAATGAGTTGGATGATGGTGTTTGATGAGTTGGAACTACAGTTTTAGGTGGGTTCCGAACCACCGGGAAGTGATTTTACAGCAGAGAACAGTGTCTTTTTGCTGGCCAATCTAATCGGTCACCGTTACAAACAGGACCTACGAGAACGCAGCTTATCTCTATCTGATTGAACAGATACCTGCTACGGCTCGCGGCTATCACTTACTAACACACTAATTATGACAACTGAAGTAGGATTGGCACTCACTTATAAAGTGGTCACGATCTTTTGAAAATAATGTCTGGTAAAGAATGTACGATCAGTGTTTATCCATACCTGGAACAAAATAGAAAATAGTTAAGTGATAATTATTAGATACTAACTAATTCAGATATTGGATATCAGCTAATTCATTGAGGCTTGTTTTGAAATTAACACTGCGTTATGAAATATAGTAAATTATTCAAAATGAATAAGTCCTGCATACAAATTTGTTGCCTTAAAATGATTGCAAAGTTCAACAAGAAGGAATCAAAAGAGCAACACTCACAACGATAACTTGCAATAAAAAGTAAATCTCTAAGTTAATCGAAACCCAGAGATGGATAAATCGATGAGCAACAAAGTCCGCAGACCCAGGCAGTTCTCTAGCTCTAGCAGGCAAGACAAAATAACTTATGGAAATGTTTCGCGACAAATTTACGATCCATAAACCCAAAAATAAAAACATTAAAAATGACATATATGGGGCGGAACATTAAATAGCGTCAATAAATCGCGTCACTATGGGTAATCCCATCTGTCTGTTTCTTGAGTCGGATGGTTTGAATGGCGGGAAGAAAGGATGGATAGACAGTGGTGAGGAGAGGGGAAAGAACACCACGAAGCTCCTCCATTTTATGCGAAAGATGCGATAAAAAAGTCAAGATTCATTATGTAAAAACGTAGCGCGGCACTTTCGAAGACCTCGAAAGGCTGGCTCTCCACTGTTTGGCTTTGAGACCATAAGAAAATTTCCGTTCGTTTTTTAATTTGAATTTCAATAATGCAAAACGATGGACAGATAAGAGTGGGCTGCTACTGCAGCTGAGCTGCCATGAACCGTCAAAACAATCTATATTGTGCCTTTTATGCGATAAATTCAACATTTATAGGTTGAGAAAACCTCCATAATAATGTCATTTTGAAGCTGTGGGTCATAATTCACAATTTTCAATTTGATTATGCAGCTGATCCACCAGGTTCAGGTTGTAACATAAACAAAAATGCTGAGTTGAGAAATCCATTTAGCCTATTGCATCACAATCTATTGAAAATTGCTAGTGTTATAAAAGCACATAGTTGTTATTAAAAACAAAGTTGTTATTCACGCACATAGAACTACGTTATTCTACGTAGATCATTCCATTCATGATCGTACGTGACTTGAAACGCGATATGCATTCTCTTGCTCTCTTGCGTTCTCTTTCCACATGTCTTTGTCACTTTTATTATTCAAGTCTGCAACTCTCTCACTCAATTGATTTCTCTAGACTTCTACATTCCTCTTGAACAATCGAGGTCAATTCCAAGCTTTCTTGAAAATTCTGGAAGTGTCTGGTGAGCTCCAATTCTTGGAATTATACAACTACAACAGCTATATAAAGGAGTCCACATGAACCAGTGAGTCAGTTTTCAAACCTGTGTGACAGATTGTATTACAGATCTCGTAGAGGAGACAATCCAGTGCCAGTGAAGTAAACAGTGCTTTTATTCAGTCTTTATAGACAGTGTCAAGTGCAGAGGACAAGTGTTTACTGTTTATGCAGCTTACTGATAGTTTTACCTCGGGCCACTCCCGTGTTTCGGAGGACACGTTAAGCTGTCGGTCCCGGCTGCCTAAAAAACAGTCGTTAAGTCACGTCAGAGGCCCTGAACTTATTCAGATGCGACCTGATAACTCTGACACCAGACCTGAGCCAGCCAGGTCACACGATATTATTATTATTATTATTATTATTATTATTATTATTATTATTATTACTGATAGTTTAAAGACGTAGTGTTAAGTGATATTATTTGGGACTGTTGAATAACGAATTGGACTGTGTTTTGTAAGTGATTAGTTGCTCTTTTTATCATTTCTTTCTACATTATTGTACAGTTTATTGGACTCTAGTTTCTTTTTGTTATTGATCAGCCTGTAATTAATTATTCATTAATTCTTGTAAATAATTACTGAAAATAAGTATTAGCTTGTCATTTGATGATCTGTTTTTATTTAATTAATTGAGCTTACAATTAATTTGTGTAAATAAAGTGCAAGTGTGAACTTTAGTGTTGCCAGCCTTATTTTAGCTATTAGAACCCGTAACACTATCTATATTCCCGACATTTTTTATAATAAATGTTTTACTTTTGAGAACTTAATTGAGTGATAGATTGTTTGCTGTGATCGTGATCGTGATACTCAGTCACGAGCGCTCGGGACTACGCTTGAAAAGGTGACTGACTGCGACTGCTATGAAATGACGTTATCTGCTTCTTTATCACTTACCCGTTGGTTCGGAACACACCTAAAACTGAACGTCCACTACTGGTAACATGATTGTGCCTACCTAATTATTCACGCACAAGTCTCAGACTCATAAGGGCTTCCATCGGGTGGTATCCTTTAGGACGACCTAACAGTTTGATCGACCTACTGCTAACGCAGCATAACCAAACCTAACCTGAACCACCTTTGTTTACTAGGTCGGTCAAACGACTGTCGTACAAATGGTGTCCTCCCGCTTCCATCAGCAAGAAAAAACAATCTATAATTTAATTGAAAGATAAATAAAAAGTAGACCAACATGACAGTAGTTTTGACAATAAATTTTACCTTTGTATCATCTCTATTATATTCATCATGAATAAATACCACACTATTTCCTAGAATACAAACAACTTTTGGAATACGAAAATGTGTTTGAACACCTTCAGTACATCGTTTTCAATCATTGATTAGGTCTTAAAATTGTGAGTAATAATCCACAAAAATATATATTTTCTTAAAAATTCTAAAGAATATTTTTTCCGCAATTGAAAACTGGTGCTCATTCATAGAAACAGATAATTCTAATTCAAAACAAGAGCTTTTCAAGCAGCCAAGCCCATCACAGTTCATGATCAAATCTGCAACATAAATTAATGAGTCTTGAAGGATACCGTGGTTATCCGGTTATTGATGACTCTCCATTCTATTCAAAATGAGATCTTGTTATTTATTCAATAAGAGACCCCCCACTTTTTTCAGAACCTTAATAACAAGTTATCACTCCACTCACTGAATTCAATTCAGTTCCGCATTTTCCGTAATCGAATAGAAAGAAATTCAGAAACGTTGCGCTTTTAATAACAAGTCATCGAAAAATGTCGACGTCAGATGCGAACTGTATTTATTCACTGATTGACCAAACTGCAGGCTTTTTTGTGGGTGGTGGTGGGGATGGGGGTTTCAGGCAAATTACAACCGTTCATTTCAACGACATAAATTAGGTGACGGGTGGAGTTTGAGATTGAAGTAGAAGTGAAATAAAATAGAAAGAAGATTATCATCATTTTGTGTCTCTTTTGCACCGTCTCAGTTCTATTCTTGCTTTATCATCTACTTCGTATTTTTTCAGTTGCACCCTCTCCTTCTACTACTAATCCTCTTTCTCCTTCCCACTCTCCTGCTCCTCCTCAGGACTCCTTCAAACCATTCCATCATCATGCAGTACAGAGAAATCCTACTTACACCATTTTTCCTCTTGCTCGTTTCATTTATGTACAAGTTCTTCTTAAAGCTAGGCATTCACGTTCCGATTTGCAGTACGACTTGCAGTCAAACCTCCAAGGTTGGATCCGATAACGGAACGTGAATGGGCTTGTTGGATAGTTGGAATTGTAGATGGACGACTAGAGGGACGACTTCCGACTGTCGACGATGTTGGAGTGTGTGTGGGGGATTCGGATCAGTCGTCCAACTTATCTCAGTCAGTGCTTGACCTTCGGGCAAGTTTGGGCAACTTCGGTTACATTTTTCGGCTCGAGAGCGATGCTCACAGCTGACTTTAGGAATAAATTGGATTGCAAGTAGGAGCATGAGTGGACTCGACTATCCAACTAGCAGTACTACTAGCAGCACTGCAAGTCGTACTACAAGTTGGAACGTGAATGCCCAGCTTAAGGCTGTGCACAGGGTTTTTGGTTACAATTTTTTTCGAAGTTTCTTGCAGGGGATAATTTTAGTGGGAACGCAAGGGAACGGCGTTCCCCTACCTCTCAAGAGTGCTGGAACGCAAGGGAACCCACATTTTGCGCCAATCTGATTCCGAAGGTGTCTCATCTCGCTATTTATTCAGATAATCATGCTAAATATTGCGAATAAAAATAAAGTACTGTACGTAGGGCGAAGCGAGATCTGTGTAGCCTACTGCATATAAATAAAAGTATTTTGGTTAATGTAAGCTTCATACAAAATGGTTGGTGCAAATCGAAACAGGTTTATAGGAAATTTAGAGTAGGCACCGAGATGTTAACTTTAAAAATGTTTTGGGAATGTTTAACTAGGCCTTATT